>JABUQX010014148.1:0-7500 GCA_015478945.1 Trachelipus rathkii
TGTAAGCTTAGGATCAAAACAAGTCTGGATTAGTTTTGAAGAGCAGTCCATGGATTTGAAAGATTGATTGTGTTGTACTAAGTGACAAGCTAATGCTCCTTCAGCCGCGGGTAATTTAAGTTTTTTGTCACCGAAAGTTTTATTCTGTAAAACGTTGTGACTGCTGAACTTGATGCACTGGCACGTAAAGTAGTTTTATTTTTTTCACTATTTAAATTTTGTGTAATATCTGTTCTTCCTCCATGACTGATATTAAAGCAGGAAGAATAAATGTTTCAACAAACATGATTCCGAAATTCTTTTTCATATAGGGATACTCCTTCTCAAGGTCTTTATATGTGAAAACACATTTGCTTTTGGCCTGGGTGCCAATTGGTGTTTCAACTAATGTTTAGAATTTGTCAAGAGGCCTTAAAAATTTAATCAAATATTTAATTTGAAATATGTATATCTATATATATAGTATGATTATATCTATTGTAATATATTATTATATAGTATATATAATTATATATATATATATATATATATATAATATATATTATATATATATATAATATCTATAATATATAAGTATTAGTAATATCTTACCAAATCAGTAGGTCATAAATTCATCCTCACTCATAAGAGTAGTTTCCTAGATATGACTGATTTTTTAAACCATATTGTTCACTTTTAATTATTTTGGATTCATAAAATATAAAATTGAATTTGAATATTTATCCAAATTTTATTTTAAAATTTTAGCATACACTTATTAAAAGCATATTATTTGCTTGATTTATTACTTCCCTTCACCATTTCTTTCAATGTTCAAAAGATAATCTTCACCAAGTCAGTGACGGCCACGTAATGACAGCGAGAAGATAAACTAGGCCAAAAGCTTCGCCTTGGAGAGTTTATTTAACATGCGATATGTGTATTTTTCTAAATTAAATGTGAAAATTTTAGGTAAAATCTTTTTAAAAGAATTTTATTGCTTTTAGAATAAATTTCCTATATTAAGCGGGAAAAATGTGACCATAATCTAGTTCAAATCACATTTTTGTTCATTAGATATTGTTTGAAATAAAAACATATGATTCAAGCGTTACATCCATGCTTTTTAAATCATTTTGTCATTTAGTTATGATATGTGTCAGATTACATGCGCTCTCTCTCTCTCTCGTCTCGTCTCGTCTTAGTATCACCGGACTGCTCTTCTCGGTCTCTCTCTCTCGAATCTCTCTCTCTTCGTTTGGTGTGCCTGTCTATCTCCGGTCTCTCTCTCCTGCTCTCTCTCTCTCTCTCTCTCTGCTCTCTCTCTCTCTCTCTCTGCCCTCGTCTCTCTCTTCTCATCTCTCTGCCTCGTCGAAGAGATGGAACAATAGCAATGTACTGCATACTATTTAATGTGATTAAAACTCAAGTAAAAAATTAATATAGTAGAAATAATATAATGTTTGTCACGATAACATAATAGGTAATTGCTTAAGATTGAAAATTATTTTAATTGATTGAAACTATGAGTTTTCATTTGCAAGGGGAAGAGAGCGTTGGCTTTCCCTTATGCTTCGCAGGAACTGCATGCCCTTTGACTAATATATATATATGTATGTATAATAATGATATATATATATAATATATGTAATATAATATATATAATATATATATAGCTTATTTAGCTTATAAGATCATTAAAATAATACAAATATAATAAAGTACAAAATGAGTATATTATATATAATATATATAATATATATATATTCTATATAAATATAGTATATGATAGTATATAGTATATATATATATATGTATATATATATGTATATATATATATATTATGAGTATATAAGTATAATATAGTATATAGTAGTATAGATATATATATTGATATAATTTTGTATATTATGAATATAAATATTATGTAAAAAATTCTACATATTCTATATAAAATATCTATATAATCTGTATATAAATTTCTATATGCTATTATATATTATAGTATAGGATAGTGTATTATATATTGATTATATATATGATATATATGAGAGCTTTGTGTATAATAAGTATATATAGTATATATATATAATATATATGTAGTTTATTAATATAAGTATTATATATATATAGTATATCATATAAATTATATTATTATATATATAGTATATATATATAGGTATATTAATATGATATATATGATAATATAATATAATGATAATGATATCTATATTATATATATTAATATATATAGTATATGGGCATGTCAGAAGAGGATATTCGAGTGCCTACTCTTTAAAAGACCGTGGTTGCCCCAGTCATACTCTAACTGGTTTAACATGAAATGAAATTGGAATGTTCCAAGTACCAACATTAAATTCTAATAATTGTCTCTGAAGGACAAGAAACGCTAATACTCGAATTATAGAATTAATTCGAATAGGCATTCAAGATGCCACCCTCTCTTCAAAAACTGGAGGCTCAAGGAATCCCGACTAGAGGCAGGTTGCCTGCGCAGAGTTTGGCGCTCGCGCCCGCTAGTCGGCATTCAAATTCACACAGCGGGCTCTCATTGGTCATTGAATGGGCTTGTTTGTTCTTAGATGCAAAACCTTTAACGAACGATGCATAATATGATAAGACGAACTTTATACACGCATCCAATATGGTGGTGAATTTAGGGCCGCTTTACAAAAAGCGCCATACCGTGCTAATGGCACCTTGCCGTAACACCACCACTGCGTAATAATAATACACAGAAATGCTGAACATCAGAGGTATATATATATATATATATATATTATATATATAGTATAATTATTATATATATTATATATTATATAATTATATATATATATATGATATTATATATATTAGTATATATATAGTATATATATGATAGGTATAAATTTGTAATGAGTATAGTATATATATATAGTATATATATATAGAATGTTGTTGTGGAGACGGGAATGAAAATGAACATAAATGAAAGAAGAAAAAACGAACAACCACTAAAAAGAAAAAAAATGAAATAAGGATGAAGTTTGGACGAACCGGACGATTTGGAGTAAAGAAGGTTAATCCTTTTTTGTTGCGTCTCACAAGAATACAACGCTTGACCCTGGAAGAGGAAGCTGAGGATGGTCGTTGATGTCGGAGAGAAGTTTAAAAGAAAAAGGGCTTCACGAGTGAAGAAATAAACAGAGGAAAAAGTGTATTAAGAAGTCCGTGATTAACGGTGAGTAAATTTATTTTAAATTTATTTTATAGACCACAGTAAGTTTACATACACCCACATGACAATGCACCAATATAAGGTGTGCAAATCCATTTTATACTTTCATGCTTGCCCTTTATCCAATCCTATTTTTATCTACGAAACCACTAATTGTATAATTACGTCATCCAATAATGGGTCATTCAATAGACAGTGCCTATGTAATTTTGAAAAGATCACATCAGATAACTAAGTTAATACAGAGTCATCTGTTTATCTCTGTAAAGGCACCCATACAAGGTATACTTCAATGTATGAATGAACAACCAACAGCGATTTGAATTCATAATTTTTATATATTTAAACCCAGATCAGGCTTGAAGACAAATTACCAAACTCTTTGGAATCCTACACATGTTGATTACAACACAACACTTGAGCACAGTGTCATACAAAGAAATGATATTATCCTTGACATAAATATTGCTTCACATTTGTTACAGAAGACAATCCACAACACATCATTTGTTAAAGTTACTGGAACACGATGTAATAAAGAATTAGATTATATTAATCAAACTATTTATCATCATTATAAATCTTTAAATAATTTACATACTTCAAAAAACAGTTTAAGTACTTTAATTATCATTGCAAGCGTTGCTGTTCTCGCTTTTTTCTGTTTAAAAGGTTCAAATCACTGAAGATCAATGTTCGAGAGATGAAAGTTAGTCACGAGACACAGACTGATAACATTGTAATAATACCAAGTGATATCTCAGAAAGAGAACAACAGTTATGTTCGAAGCCAGTTCCTTCAAGAAGGTTATCATACAGAAATTTATGGAACTCGTTTAAAATGAGGAAAAGTATCCTTAAAAAGCCAAACGACAATGATTATTACAATAGGAACAATAGATAACAATGAATTAAGGTTAATTCATAAGCCACAATAATCATTATAAAATTATAGTAATTACATTTCCAAAGTATATTTCACATTTAAATATATGAAAATTTTATTAAAAGTAATTAAAAAGTACTTAAAGAATAATTTACCTTACTTATTCACTCAATTTACTTTAGAAAATAAAACACATATCGCATGTTAAATCAACTCTCCAAGGGGAGGAAGCTTTTGGCCTATTTTATCTTCTGGCGAGTGTCCTTAGTGGCGTCAGACTGACTGGGTAAGAATTTATCTTTGAACATTGAAAAAGAAATTGGAGGGGAAGTAATAGAATCGACGCAAATATATGCTTTAAAAAAATACAGGCAAAAAAAATCAAATAAAGTTGCTCACAAAATTTTTATTAACATTATTTTCTAATGCCATCGCGAAAGTAATTAAAGGTGAGGAGCAATAATTTTTTAAAAAATAGTGCATATCTAGACACTATCTTTGTGAGCGGAGTGCCAATTTTGACCTACATTTTTGAAATTTAAGAATATTATATATATAGTATTTATATATAGTATATTATATTATATATAATATATATATATAATATATATATATATATATAGATATATATTTATTATATATATATAATATATAATATATATATATATATATATATGATATATATATATATATATATATATATATTCAAAATTAAATTCTGATTAAATTTTTAATTCCTGTTAAAAATTTAAAATTAGTTGAAACAATGGCACCCAAAGGCAAAAGAAAATGTGTTTTCAATAAAGACCTTGAGAAGGATTATCCCAATAAGAAAAAAACAGTTTCATAATCATATGTTCTTTGCAACATATGTTCTTCCTGCTTTAATATCAGTCATGGAGAAATAACAGATATTACACAGCATTTAATTGTGAAAATTATAAAACTGTTTTGCTGTGCCAGTGCATCAAGTTCAGCACTCGCAAAGTTTTTCATAAGTGGCACTTTTAGTGACAAAAAACTTAAATTAGCCGCGGTTGAAGGAGCTTTATCACTTAGAGCAGCATTATCAATTTATCAAATTCATGGGCTGCTCTTGAAAATTAATCCAGCCTTGTTTTGGCCCTAAGTTTACATGTGCTCGTACAAAAGCGGAGGCAATTTTACTAAATACTTTTACTCGAAACTGCAGGCTGATATTCGAGAAGCCAATTTTATTTCAATTATGACCGGCACTTCAAGTCACAAGAATATAAAATATTCCAAGTACTTGTTACAACCTTTTGTGTGGAGTTTTGTTAATAATGAAAAGTAAAATTTTACCCTATGAAAGAGAAGATAAGTTATTCAATATTTACCGTATTTGGTGAAGCTCGATAAATTTTTAACTTCTTTCTTTTTATTTGTTAGATTAATATTTTTAAAGTTTTTTTAAACCATTTTATTTAATTATTAACTGTATTGGTGCTAAAAAAATGTTCATGAATGTTCTTCAGTTTTTTAATTATTGTTATTTATGTTTCTTATGGTATATTTTATTACATTAACATTAAAAACAAAGAGGAATTAAATATTTGTCACCCTGTGTAATAAATTCAATAAATACTTGCGGGAGGTAACATAATTTTTTTTTTAATGTTGAAATTTTGATTATATAGGTAAGGTTACGTTATGTAACGTTTTGATGATTAAATCAGGTTAGGTTTGGTTAGGCTAGTTAGGTAGGTTAGGTTAGGTTAGGTTAGGGTTTAGGTTAGGTTAGGGGTGAAGGTTACCATAAAGGAAGGAAAAACTATAGACTTTTGAGGAAAGTTTATTTAGAAGAAAATTTTACTATATATATGTAGAACATGAAAGCAGTGTTATATTAAAAAAAAAAAAAAAAAAATTTTTATATAAATTATTTTTTAGAGACGCATGCTTTGTCGTGGTATTTTTTAGATCGTGCAACATTTTTTTATGGTTTGCGATTTATATTATTTTTTTTTAAACTAATGGGACAAGGGTATACCGCACGATGGCAGAGTCGGGGTCTCTCGGCTTCCGGAACGACAGGTAGGACTATTTCCCCCCCTTCGGGGAGGGTCTCGGAACCCGCTCTTGGTATTCTGGGTGTCGCGGGGTCTCGTCCCTCCCTACGGGTATGGAAAACGTCACCCCCCTTTGTTCCCGTCGGCTCGAGCCCCCTACTTGGCCGTGTAAAATACTTGTATATATAAGTATTTTACACGGCCAAGTAGGGGCTCGAGCCGACGGGGAACAGAGGGGGGGGGACGTTTCAATACCGTAGGGGAGGGGCGGAGAACCCCGCGACACCCAAATAACTAAGAGCGGGGGTTCCCGGAACCCTCCCGAAGGGGGAATAGTCTAACGCCTGTCGTTCCCCGGAAGGCGAGAGACCCCGACCCCTGCCATCGGTGCGGTCTTCATTTTTATTATTAGTTAAAAAATAAATATAAACTCCACTGTAACACTAACACGATCTAAAAGTACCACGACAAAGCATGCATCTCTGAAGTAATTATATAAAAAAATTTATATATATAAAAAAAAAAAAATAAATACATTGCTTTTCTGTTCTACATATATATAGTAACCTTTTCAAATAAACCTTTCTCTAAAGTCTATAGTTTTTCTTCCTTTATGGTAACTCACCTAGTTAGGTTAGTTAGCGTTAGGTTTATTAGTTAAGGTTAGGTGAATTAGTAGGTTAGGTTAGGTTAGGTAGGTTAGGTTAGGTTAGGTTAGGTTAGGTTAGGTAGGTTTAGGTTAAATTAGGTTTAGGTAAGGTAACATAGGTTAGATTATGGGGTAGATTAGCTTATATTGCATTTAGATTTAAGAAAGTTCAATTTTGTTAAAATAATATTTAATTTATTTCATAGGTTTGTGCTAATTAATCCAATAGTGAATTGGTGAACAAAACATGACGGTGGAAGTAACGTGGAGTGTTTTTAAACTATAAACTTAAAAAACAAAAAGAATGAAACATAAGATGATTAATCTCATATATTTGCGAGTATGGCGTGGAGTAATAACATCTAAATAGCAAATTTCTAACCTCAAGAAATAGTTTAAAACAAACAACTTTGTATATATATATATATATATAATGTATATATATAATAATAAGTATATATTATATAATTATATATAATATATATTATTATTATATATATATATATATATATAATATATATATATTATAAAAGGAATGTATGTTGACATTATAAAACTTCAACCTCCATTAAATATATTACCATTAATGTAAGTAATCTTTTTTTAGCCAACATTTAAAAATTTAAACTAAGTTTTAAAAATTTAACCTAAAATTTTATGAGTCAGAGAAAAAACGTAAGGATTTATTAACCATGAGCCGAAAATAATTACAATATTA
>JABUQX010014148.1:12500-13575 GCA_015478945.1 Trachelipus rathkii
CAGAGTCGAAATTTTGAATTTGAATGTGGAGTCGGAGTCGGATCGGAGTCGAAAATTTATGTTTAAGTAAGAGTCGGAAGTCGGAGTCGGAGGTCGAAAATTTTTGTTTAAGTGGAGTCGGAGGCGGAGTCTAGGTTGAAAATTCCAAAATTTGAATTTAATAATTGCGCGAGTCGGAGTCAGAGTCGAAAAATTATATTTTACGACTCCGCCAGCCTCTGCATATAATAAGCTTTATAGCTGATTCCAAATATGTGTAATTTGTTTTTCTGTAAGTGCCTTATTTTTAGTTTTTTTACATTCTCGTAATAAGCTTTATATACGCTGATTCCAAATATGTAATTGGGTTTTCTGTAAGTGTCATACTTTTCGAGATAATTCTACTGATCACTTTCTGTAATTAATGCCATATTATAATACTATATATATATATATATATAATATATTATATATATTATATAATATATATATATATACTATATATATATATATATATATATATATACTATATATATATATATTATATTACCTTACCGCATACTAATTGTTATAGTCTATTGTTGTTCCCTTATTTATTAACTTGTATAACTGTAAAAACAAAAAATTTCACAATTTTGTCGCTAATAAAACTATTGTAATAATTTGCTCTTCACATTCTAAATAATATTAAAAAAAACAATCCCAATTATTTTTTAAATATTTATTTATTATTGAACTTATAATATAGTAATTTAAAACTCACTAAACTTATATTATTAATTATTTCACTTTCTATTTAACTAAACTTATAATTAGTAATTTAAATTTTCACTTCCATTATTTTCAATACTAACTAACTAACTAATTAGGAAAAAAAAGGGTTCAACTCTTTACACTACGAGCGTTGTTGATTCATTGTGTTCGATTTGTCGGCTTTTATAAATACAAATCCTGCTTAAACCTTAAACTGGATGCTGAATAATCACATGAAGCCTACTATGGATATATATATAAATAAATATATATAGTAATATAATATATATATATATATATATATATAATATATTATATATATATATATATATATATTATATAA
>JABUQX010014149.1:0-7500 GCA_015478945.1 Trachelipus rathkii
GGCGCATATGTCAACCTATTCCGAAAATGATGCTGCTCTATCCTTCAACTATGCCGCCCTATAGCTCTCACTTTATTCTTTCTAAAGATCTTTGAAACCCTCTCAACTCTCACTTCTTAGATCATCTGAATCCTTTCGCCTTCTTCTGATTACCATACGGCTTCCGGTTGCTCGAAGATCTACGCATACTTTCCTTAGTTAACAGGATTTATGTTTTCCGCCTAGGAATACGGGGAAGACTTGGTGGTGGCGCTGCCACATATCCGAAAGCATTTGACCGGGTAGTGGCACGCATCACTGATCCTCCAAAATTCCCTTCCTTTGGGTTTTCCTCTTCTCTTTGCTTACTTATGTCTAGCTTTCTTTCAAATCGCTAAATGTTGGCTGTGATGGGGCGACCTCTTCTTTTCTGTCAATAGTGGTTCAGGGTTCTGGTTTTATCTCCTACTTGTATTCCTGCTTGTTCATCAATATTCTTCTCACCTGCAATCTAACTCTATCCGCACTCATATGTCGATGACTTGACCCTTTATTCTTCAACTCATATCAATCCGCTCCCTCTGTACTTCTAGAATTGCATCTCGTTTAATCTTTCCGATTCTATTCTCGCTGATGGATAGAATTTCAGGGTTGGTCGTCTCACCTTGTGAAATTTTAATTCTTTAAAAACCCAACTTCTACAAATCTCCTCTCCTTCTAAGCACTTAACTTCTTCTATCTCTTTCGACGCTTCTCTCGTCTCTCCTGTTTGACAATATAACATCCTTGCCTTAAATAAACAAAAAATTTTTAAAAAGCCTCAAATCACAGTGGTTGCTAGGCGGCCTCAAAGAAACTTGCGAGTTCTGTTTAGAGTGCAGACTTTTTTTTCTTCTTCTCAGTTACTCCACCTATTACAGGGTCTCATCCGCCCTTGGTATGGAGTACTGCATCTCATATCTGTGGGGGGCGGGGGCTCTTGTTTCATCCGGCTTTTGATAGGGTCGATCAAAGGCCCAAAAGAACTTATTAACTGTCCTGTTACTTTCTATTCACTTGACCTTTATATTTGCGGCGCGATGTTGGCTTATCCCTTTTCTATAGGACTGTAGAGCAAGTCTCGAGGGACTATCCAACCCGCTACCACCACCTTTACGACGCCCTCGTAGCACAAAAGGGTGCTGTGTCGGGATGTTGAAGTTTGTGTTGAATGTTAGAACTCCATGTACTGGTTCGCTGCGTGCTCTTTCTTTCCTCCACCTCTGTTCTAGGAATTCTCTTCCATCTTTTGTTTCCTCAATTTAATTCCCTCACTTTAAAAGCCTGCGTCTTTGCTCATATGCGTAATTGCGTTAGATTGATTTTTGAGGCGTTCAACACCCACTCCTTGAATATGGTTCTGCCCGTGAGGGTTGGTCTGACAACTGTAATATAATATATATATAATAATATATATATTATATATATATATAATATATATATATATATAATATATATATATATATATATATAATATATATTATATATATATTATGCCCGTGAGCGGCGGTGACAACTGCTAAAAAAAAAAAAAAAAAAGGTCTAATAATGAATTCCTTAAGCTAGCTAAACCCCACAAGAAATGCACCTCCGACGTGACCCCATTCGTAAGAATGATAAAATAGCATAACCGAGGAGTTTGCTCGCTTGACAAAAAAACAAAAACAAAAAAAAAAACAGAAGTGGAAGCCGCCTTATCTGCATCCCCTGGCAACAGCACTGATATGACATGGTGGCTTTTTAGCAAAACCTACTGAAGATGAGGATTTGTATATGTTAGACTTTGATAAGTTAATGGCCGAAATGCATGACACTCATTTCACCTTCAAAGGAATCACACCAGAAAACCCATCGTAAAAAACTGAAGAGACAGTCATCAAAGAGCAAAGATAATTCAAATTGCAGTCTGTGAGAAAGGAGATGAGGCTCTACGAAAACATGAGATGCTGGGCCTTACAGAGAGAAATCTTTTCATCGGTGCATTGAAAATGGGCCAAAGGTTTTCATTATATCAGTGCTTGCAGGCAAATATTACAGCATCCTCCTTCATCAGTCCGAGAGAGAGCGTAATTTTATAGTTGTAAGGTTAGGGTAGGGATGTAATACACCCCAAAAAGGAACAAGTTCTCGCCGGATACTAGTGAAAGCTTAATGTTTTTGCATCACAATGTGAATTTTTGAATTTGAGAATTGAATGATATCCGTTAACCAGGGTATTTTTATGTCATGTTTGGTAATAGCGTTTTTTTATTTAACTTTTCGGCTGATATTATTTTTCTTTTCATTATTTTTATTCTTTATATTGAGCTAGTTAAAGAATTTCTTGTAAATTGTAATCATGTTAAAACATAAAAGCTAGAGCTAAACTTTGTTAATACTTACTTGAAATGGAAATGGAATATATATTTTTAGAATAAACACAAACAATAAAAAAGTTATCTCACATATATATTGCAATTTATATCAAGGTACTATTTTAATATTATAAAATAAATATAACTTGGACACAACCAAATATGAAACATAAATGACTAAGTAGTTTTACAGGGGAATGCAATCGTTGAGTTGCTAGCAGAGCACAATTTTTATCGTTATTACTGTGTACTTATTATATTAATAATATCGGTATCGGTATCGGTATCGGTTTATCGGCACCTAAAAAAATAGAGTTATCGTATCGGTATCGTTCGCCTCTTTTCTGTATCGGTAATCCCTATATCATATATATATGAGAAAATACATAACATAAGTTTTTGAAAATAAAATATCAATATCTATATAATAAATGTTATTAATATATATATATATATATATATAAAGGAGACAGATCGATTGAATAAATGATATGACAACGTATGAAATACAGAATGTTTAACATTTACCCACCTGAGCAAAAAAAAATAAAATAAAATAAAAAAAATAAAAAAAAAAGTTTGGCTAATAACTCACGAGTGATTCTCGACTTTGGACCTAGTAACTACTATGACTGCTGTGACAGTCAATTGACTTTTAACTTCAGATTACAAATAAAACTATATTTTTCTGAATGATTTATATATTATTATTATATATTATTATTATATAGATGATATTATTATTACTTGAAACATTAATATTGTGATATGATTATTATTACATTATTATATATATATATTATTATTATTATATTATTATTTTATTATTATTTTGAATTATTATTATTATTATTATTATTATTATTATTATTATTATTATTATTATTATTATTATTATTATTATTATTATTATTATTATTATTATTATTATTATTATTTTTATTATTATTATATTATTATTATAATTATTATATTATATTATTTATTATATTATTTTTTATTATTATATTATCATTATTATTATTATTATATATATTATATTTATATAAATATTCTATTATTATTATATATTTCTTTATTATTCTTAGCATATATTATAATTTTAATATATATTTATCTCTACTATATATAATGTATATATATATATATATATATATATATAATATATACCATATATATATATAATATCTAATATATATATATATATATATAATATATAACTAATATATATATTTATATATATATATATACATATATATATATTATAAATATTATTTATATATATATATATATATATATATAATAATATATGTAATTAGATAATATATATATATATATAATATCTATATTTTATATTATATATTATATTATATATATATATATATATAAACTAAGGCAAAAATTAAAATAAATTGATATTAAAATTAAAAATAAAAAGTAACACTACCAAAAAATTTTGTTGTTCCTCAAATTTAAAAAAAAAACATTTAATTTTTTGGGTGATTTTAGATAATTAGAATAAAAAGTGGGCAGAGTTATAAACAAAAATATTGATAAGGTACGGTGTGTCAAAGACTTTTTTTTCATTTATTTACTTATTTATTGTTATTTTTTATTTTTTATTTTTTATTTATTTATTAATTTATTTATTTTATTTTCTTCATCTTTATAATTTACTTTTAATAACTTTTTTGCATTTTAGTAACTAATTTGTTAAATAAAATATATTATAACTATACTTTCCGTTATAACGAAAGCAAAATACAAAAAATAATTACATAAGCGCATGCGCAACACCCATTCGAAAATCAGCGGATGCGCAACACCCATTCGAAAATAAGCACATACGCAATACGCATTCGAAAAACTGCAAAGTAAATCTTTTTATATTTTTTATTTGATTTGATACATTTTTTATATTTTATATTTGACATTAAATTTAAAATTCGATTAATTCTCATAATTAACATTAATGTGACAGTTTTAATATGGGTTTACTAAATCAAGAGATAGTGCCAGGATATTATTACGCAATATTTGTGTATGCAAAGAATTAGGCCAAAGCACACATGCATATGTGTTAAGCTTTTAACTATATAAAGAATTTTATTTATTTAAAGTAAGGTAAAAAAACTGTAACGTCTTTAAAGAATGTATTTTAAAAAAAGTAGGAAATAAAAATAATTAATTCTGCAGTTGAATAATATATATATATATATATATATATATAATATACCATACTAGCATAATATTATATATATATATATATTAATTGGATGATAATAATATATATATATATATATATATATATATATAATATATATATTATATAATATATATATATTTCATATCGTCAAGTCGTAGGGTTTCATCCCCTGGACCAGGTGGCCACAACCATACCCCCTCACAAAACCCCGCCATTCACTCCTATTATGCACCTTTGATTCTCGCCTCTGCAAACTCACATTTCTCTCCTTCAGGACATTCGTTTACTGACTCAAATCCACTTTTCGTTTTGCGGATTCTTTTCCAGTCCGGTGTCGTATTTCAACGTACACTCCACCATTATATTTCATACGCTAACCTAACGATCTGTCCATTACATGGTTGTCCTTTCTCACAATTGGATCAAACGCATCTCACGTGCTTGTTCATTTATTCTCTTCATTTACCCCTTTCTTTCACCCACATTAGCTCTCTAATACCGTTCATTTCTCTTTTAATCAATTCTTTTCAACGCCTAAACGCCCTAAGCATTGTCCATGCTGAACACATTGAACTTTAGATTCTATACTTCTTATTCCAGACCAAGTCTCACTATATAGACAACATACACAGGTAACCAACATACCCTCTGTAAGACCCTAGCGCAACTCAAGACTTAGTCCCTTTATCATCGCAACCAACGGATTTATTGCACCAGCCACCTTCCTGCCAGTCACAACTTTCCTACGACACTCTGCATCATCCGTTCCCAATTTTCAATCCAACATATATCCTAAATATGTAAACTCTAGACACTTGTTTCCAGCTCTCACCATTCTAACATAACTTCAACGACCGAGGTACTCTCCACACCCACAACCATAATCTTACTTCAAACACCTCCTTTTACCACAGCCTGGCAAATTCTCTCTACAATCCGTCTCATATATAATATATATATATATAATATTATATATATATATATATATATATATACTATATATATATATATATATATATAATATATAATATTAAGTATAGGTATATATATATATATATATAGTTATATATATATTAATATATATAATATATATATATAATATATATATATATATATATCTATATATATATCATATATATATATGATATATATATATATATATATATATATATTATATATATATATATATATAATATATATATAATATATATATATTTATATAATATATAATATATATATAATAGTCTTCCTCCTATCCCCAGATTGGGGGTGAGGGCTTATCATTCACCGAAACAGAAAAGTAGTAGAAGAACATGACGCAAGTCGAAAGAAGCCCCCCCTTCCGTCCTCTTTATAAGCTTAAGTGATAACTCGTCGCAGTCAGAAAAATCCACCCTAGAGATTTCATGAGACTTCGGTGGACTCTCACTGTGGTATCATGTCAATGTAGGGTTCATCCCCTGGAACAAGCCTGCAACCATAACCACCACCACATAACTCTGCCATTAACTCCTGTTATACACCTTTCTTCTCGCCTCTGCCAAACTCACATTTCTCACCTCCAGACATTCCTTTACTGACTCAATCCACTTTTTCTTCGGTTTCACAGCCGGTCGATTCCCAGCACACTCACCACTAAACATCCTCCTAACCAACCGACTATCATCCATCCATTCCAAATGACCAAACTATCTCAATGTACTCTCGTTTGTTCCCTTGTTTATGCCGTTCTTCACACCACATAACTCCCTTATGCGTTCATTCCTCATTTTTATGAATTTTTCTCACACCTAACACGTCCCTAAGATTGTCCATATGAACACATTTTACCTTAGATATATACCTCTTATTCTAGACCATAGATTCACTACTATACGTTAACAAAGGTAAAAACATGCCCTAAACTCTGCATCATTTTTGCTCCCTTTTCATTAATACATATATCCTAAATATTGAAACTCTGACACTTGTTCCTAGTTGCTCACCATCTAACAAAACTTCACCCAGCGGATTCCCCTCACTCACTACCATAACCTTACTCTTATCTACATTTACTTTCAAACCCCTCCTTTTACACACCCTGCCAATTTCCCTCTACCAATGCCTCTCAAACTCTTATTCAGATTCACCACAACAAAACCAAATCATCCGCATACTAATAGGTAGGGCACCCTCCACTCTCCACCATTCTCCATCATTCTAACACATTCCCTTGCCACCCCAATCTCAAATTCTTTCATAACCTTATCCATATAAGAACTGAATAACCAATTAGGAGTAAGGCATCCATGCCTCACTTCGCTATTAATATTAAACCAATTACTTTCGACTCCATTTAATCTTACACACGGTTCACTATCGTCATACTTTCTTTTAATTCCATTCAAAAGCCTACCACCACCAACACCATATATATATATATTACCCCTCCAAACACACCACTTTATATTATATATATATATAATAATATAATATTATATAATATATATATAATATATATATATTAATATATATATATGTATATATATATATATATATATCACGAACACTTGCAAAAGAACTTCCCTACTAATCCTAACATACCTAAATACAGTTTATTCATATATATATTATATATATAATATATATACTATATATATATATATATATATATATATATCTGGTGGATATAATATATATATATATATATATATATATATATATATATATATATATATATATATATATATTATATATATATATATATATATATATATTATATATATATATATTTTTAATATATATATTATATATATATATATATATATATATATATCCCTCCCTCCTTTTCCTCCAATCCTGTGGCTTCTCCCCCTCCTTCCCCATGCTCTCTCTTATCTCTCCCATTCACAACAGTGGGGTATGATATAAGGTATTCTGACT
>JABUQX010014149.1:15000-17500 GCA_015478945.1 Trachelipus rathkii
CCCCTTCTTTTAAACACCTTGCCAAACCTCTTTACCAACCCTCTCAAACTCTCTTTAGATTCATCACACAAAACCAAATCATCAGCATACAATAATACGAAGGTCGCACTCCACTTTCTTCCATTCTCCATCAGTCTAACATCTTCGCCTACCACCCATACCTCTAATTCTTTCATCACCTCATCCATATGCAAATTAAATAACCAAGGAGACATAACATATTCCTGCATTACTACACTATTAATGTTAAACCCTTCACTTACAACTCTATTTATTCTTACACACGCTTCACTATCGATATATATATATATATATATATATATATTATATATATATATATTCGATGTATAAATCTATATCTCGTTATCTCACCTATATAAATATACTAGCTACAAAAATCATCTCAAAAGAAATAACACATAAAGGATATCTCAATAAATGAATATATATATATATATAGTATATAAACCTATATAAAAATTATTTGATTTCATTCTAGGAAAAAGCCTTCACATAAAACAAGACAGTATAATTGCACTAACACACAAACCATAATTGCGACAGAGCTATACCACTATTGCAAGATCAACTTATCATACTCCTTTGGCGGTCCGTTATTAAACCACTTCATCACCACCTACAAACATAAACACAAATTCATTCTTCTTCACCTCTCTCATTTTATCAATCATTTGCTTTATTGTAAAGATTTGATCTGCACAACTTCTACCAATTCTTCGCATTCAATCCCTCAGTCACTTTACGAACTTTTTCACCCAAAACCTACCAGCCATGAAAAATCTTCCATATCCAATACACAACAATAAAATCTAAATTCCCATATAGTTCCATAACAATGTTCCCACCATATTTCATTGCTTAAGCCTATAAAATATATTTATCAAGAACACCGGTACATATTACTGACATTTCTTCAATCATCAAGTCTTATAATACAGACAAGTATACCCTTCGTAATCGTTTTGTAACATAATTTCCATATCCAGTCAATTACAATTTCGCCTCCATTCTTGATCATTTCACCGTTAATTTCATCTATGCCTGCAGATTTTCCATTCTTCAACTTTATCACAACTGATTAACTCATCCCCAATATACCTGTTTCTTCTTACACTATCAAACTCGTACACGTTCACTATCACTACTTCATTATTGCTAATGTTATGTTGATTTTCGAAGTGTTCCCTCCACACTCTTCTCATATCCATTTCATTAGTCACGAAAGTGACATCCCTATTCATTATTCTACGCAGATTCCCCTTACGCTCATTCTTAACCTTTCGCGCTTCCTTCCAGAAGAGATTCCTATATTCCCATGTAAGTCCCCATTCATCCACCTTCTAAATTGTTCATTTATCTATTTTTTCGTCCTATGTATGCATCTTTTTGTCTTTCTTTTTTTCTCCTTATTTATTTCATACACCTTTCTTTTGAGAACTCATCATTGACTTTTAGCACATTCAACAATACCTCTTTTTTATTTTTAACCGCCTGCATCCCCTCTTCATTCCACCACTCACTATTAACTTTCTTACTTCTAACTTTAGCACATCCACATACTTCTCTTGCACTACTAACAAAAGTTTCCTTCATTTGCGTCCAGATTTGTTAAGTTACACCTTGTTCACAATCAATTGATTTATTTGCAAGTGCTCTCACATACTTTTCCTTATAACTTTATTCACTTAATTTTTCACTTTTATTTCTCCTAATTTCCTTCCGTATCTCCTTCCCCTCCATCTATGGCCCCACTAACTTAATCTTACATAAAACAATATAGCGATCTGATATTCCCATCTCCAACTCCCTCATTGATTTAGCATTCATCACATACTTCAACATCTCCTTCTTCACCAACACAAAACCAATCATACTTTTCAATTCGATACCATCTCTACCTACCCCAATTCTCGTATACTTATGAATACTCTTGTGCAAGAAGAAGGTATTACTTATAAACATACCTCTTTCATTACAGAAATCAATCATCTTCCTACCATTCTCCTTTTTTCCCGCAATCCAAAAACCCCAGGTTATATCATTCCTTTTTCGATCACATATCCAACCATTTAAGTAGCACAACTCAATCAACCTGAATTCCCTACTCACTCCATCCAAAACAACATTCAGATTATCCCAGAAAGCCAAACTCTTCTCAACATAACCCTCAGATTGACCATATCTTACAAACACACATACCTTGACCTATTCGAACTTAAATTTAACCACTAGAATTTTAGTACATACACAATCAAAATCCACCAAAGCTATGTTCCACAGGTCACTCATCAGAATCTCAAATCTACCTCTCACCCTCTCATTTCTCTCCACTCCAGGACACACATTTCACCTCACACCACTCGTCTTCTTTGTTTCAGTTACAGCAAGCATATCAAATTCAAACTTCCTAAATACATCCATCACCTCTCTCTCTCCTCTTCTCCTCACCATTTATCCTTCCAACATTCCATGTACCCAG
>JABUQX010014149.1:30000-35000 GCA_015478945.1 Trachelipus rathkii
GTAAAATTAAAATATCTAACATTATTATCCACATTCTTAAATTAACAGAAAGTTTATTTTATGTTAATTACAAAACCTACATTTTTTTCATTATTCACTTATAAATCTAAAAAATATTTTAAAAATTAATAAATGATTATTTATTCCTATTATCGGTCATGCGGGACATTGGTGATGAGTATAAACAATATAGAGTAATAATATGTATATATTAAATAAGTAATGATTGTATAATAATTAATATTGTAATAATCGATTAGCAAGATAACAGTGATGAAGTGATAATATAAGAAAAAAAATGATTAATAATGATAATAATAATTTTATATAATAATAGTGATAGTTGATTATAAGCGAAAATTAAACAGATAATAATGGTCAATAATTAATATTAATAATAATAATATAATTAATAATAACAAATTAATAATAATAAATAACAATATAATAATAAATAATAATAATAATAATAATAATAATAATATAATAATAATAATAATTAATAAATAATATAATAATAATAATAATAAATTAATAAATTAAAGGTAGTGAATTAGAGATTAACACTTCGAATATGGAATTTTGTGTGAAATATAAGTGTAAAATATAATAATAATGATAATAATTTAGTGATATAAATATATATAATATATTATTATAATATATGTATATTATAAAATATATATATAATATTATATAATATATATATATAATAAAATTATATAATAATTATTATATTTATATATATATATATATATATTATATTTAATATAAATTATTATATATATCTATAATGATAAAAATAACCCCTTAAGTAATTTCACAATGCTGGGATGTAACCTGGGCCCTAGCAGATGGCCGCGTTAGTGTTTGACGACTACTCAACAAATGGACTTAAAAAAAGATCAGACAAGAATATAATATGTGTATGAAATGAATTGTATCACCCACCAAACAGAAACACACAAAGGTCGACTCTTTCTGTCCCGTTCCACACTCATGGGCGTAGGGCAAACAGAGTATCGCACAGAGTGAAATACTTAATAAACCGGGGAATATAATTGTATTGATAAGATAACTGCACATCCTTCTACACCTCACCCGCAGTGTGATAGGTATTGATAAAGATAACCCCTTAAGTAAATTTCACCCTGCTGGGATTCTAACCTGGGCCCTAACAGATGGCCGTGTAAGGTGTTGACCGACTACTGCCACAGATGGGATCTATATAGAAGAACGCAGGAAGAAAATTGTTCCTGTAGTGAATAAATATCACCCACCAAACAGGAACCACAACGCAAGTCAAATTTTCAAGGTTTATATAAGTATTTCACTCTGTGTGGTGCTCTGTTTGACACTACGCCCGAGTGTGGACGGGAAGAGCGCGTTGTAGTTCCTGTTGGTGGCTGATATATTTCACTACAGGAACTTTCTCGCGCTCCTCTTTTGTCCAATCGTGGCGTACTCGTCAAACACTTACGCGCGGTCATCTGCTAGGCCCAGGTTCATCCCAGCAGAGTGAAATAACATAAGGGTTATTTTTATCAATACCTATCACACTGAGGTGAGGTGTAGAAGATGAGCAGTTATCTTATCATCATACATTATATTCCCCGGTTAATAAGTATTTTCACTCACTTGCCGTGCTCTGCTTGACCCTACGCCCGAGTGTTTACGGGAGAGCGCGTTGTGGTTCCTGTTTGGTGGGTGATATATTAACTACAGGAAACATTTCTCCGTTTCTTTCTTATTAGTCCATCGTGCGTAGTCCGTCAAACACTTGACGCGGCATCTGCTAGGAGCCTCTAGGTTCAAATCCCCAGTAAGAGTTGAAATTACTTAAGGGGTTATTTTATTCAAGTACCTATCAACACATGCACTGCGATGAATTTGTAGCAGTTATCTTATCATATATATAAATATATATTTTAATATATAATAGATTAATAAATATATATATATAATATTATATATAAATATATATATATATATATAATATATATATATATATAATAATATTAATAAAATTTATAATAAATTTATTTTCATACAAATAACAGATGTGTTGTTTCTTTAATTAAAAATATTTAAAGACGTGTTATATATGTATATAATTTATATCTATGTTATTTTTTTATTTAATTTATTATTTATATAAAAGCCTCCCGTAACTCAAGTGGTAAAGTGTGCACTTGCAAACAAAGCGAGAGACGTCCCATGGTTAAGCAAAATTGTCAGGTATGAGAAGTAACTATTCTCTCTTGGGTTGGTTTCCGTCTTGCTCGGACGTTTTAATTAAGTATACACCCGTTCCTAGATTAGGGTACTCTTAAAAAAGACTTCGAAAAGTTTGTTCTATATAGGGATATAGATTTCAAAATATGTGCAATAAATTTATATATATATATGTATAATATATAAGTATATATATATATATATATATATATATATATATATATATATATATATATATTATGAGAGAAGAGAGAGAGAGAGAGAGAGAGAGAGAGAGAGAGAGAGAGAGAGAGAGAGAGAGAGAGAGAGAGAGAGAGAATTTAATTTAATTAATTTATATTTTGTATCATGTTCACCAAAGTGAGCTTAAATAATTCATTAAAAATAGCGCAATACAAGTAGAAAATTTGCTCAAGGGTTATAGCTAAAAACTTTTCTATTAAAGGTACGAGCAGACTAAAGTGAGTGCTAACGCGAACACGAACGCAAACACGAACGCGAACGCGAACATGAGTGTGATTAACCGAACACATGATTGAGAGTTAAAAACGCACAAAAGAGGAAAAAGTTCGCCGTCACACAAACAAATTTTCATTTAGGTTGTTATCTTAGTTCACCTAAAGGCAAGAACACATTAAAGTGAATGCGAAAACATTGGTTGAGAGTTAAAAAACGCACCACAGAGGGAAAAGTTCGCAGTCACACGAATATATTTTCCTTTATCTTGTTCGTTTAGCTTACTTGAAGGTGGGGACACATCAAAGCGAACGCGAACGCGAACGCGAACAACCCAATATATGATTAAGAGTGAAAAGCACACACTGGAAATTATAAACATGTAACGCAAACATCCCTGGTGCTGATCAGCAAACTCAGGAAACTATGAGCAAGGAGAGATCGCTTTGTTCTGTGCTAATTAGTTCTGAACCAGTTCACGTTTGCGTTCTCGTTCGCGTTCATGAACGAGTTCGCATTCATGAACGAGTTCGCATTCATGCACGAGTTCGCATCCGCGTTCCCTTTAGCTTGATCGTACCTTTAACTTCAAGTCACGTTTGCGTTCTCGTTCGCGTTCTTTCCCGAGCTCGCATTAGAGTTCGCGTTCGCGTTCGCGTTCGCGTTCATGCACGAGTTCGCATTCGCGTTCCCTTTGGTTTGATCGAACCTTTAACTTCAAGTCATCTAATTTATAATACATTTTTATATAAAAATAAAATAATAGATAATGCTATATTATTTTTTTACATACAATACATCATGATATTATATTATATTATTTTAAATTACGGTATATATGATAAAATATACGATTATATTAATAGTATAAAGTAATAATATAATAAATAATACAATATAATGAAATATAAAATGATAGTATTTTATAATTTATAAATATGGTATAAATTAAAGTATTCGTAGATTAATTTTACATAAAAATTTGACCATGAGAGATAGATATCTGAGTGTATTTTAAACTTAGAATAACACCGTGGTCATCCATATCGAAAAGACAATCAATTGAAATGAAGAAGATCGTGGCATCGTTAATGGAAATATTTTAACGTTTCTTCGCATGTCAAATTTCAGATTCGTGTGAATCTAACTGAAACGCAGACCATGATGAATTCCATGTTTTGTTCACTAATAATATTCCAATTGAAGCGATTTCAGATTGTTAATTTCCCATACTCTTCTTGTAGGAAAGAAAATCTCCGTTGCACACACACACAAACACACACATACACACACACACACACGCGCGCGCGCACACACACACACGAATCACAACGCACACACTAATATATTAAAAAATATAATTAAATAAATAATATATATTATATAAATTTATATATATATATAATATAATAATTACTATATTCATTTTTAATATATATATAATTATATATATATATATATTATAATATAATAATTATTAATATATAAATTTTATACATATATATTACTATAATATAATTATATTTATCCTAACACTATTCAATATGAAAAATTAATAGCAATGTTTAAAATTCTTTCATTTTAAAAATATATTTAAAATATAACCAAATGTATTATTATTATTCTGTTGTAGTGGTAACTAGTCCAAAATAGTTTTCAAGTTATCTTATAATATTGATGAGGGTTGTTGTAAAAACCAAATCATTGATTAGTCAATATATTTTGGTACTTTATTGTATTGCTTTTCATAAGGAGTGGGGTTGGCCTAGAACCGGAATTTTGCATACCGCACCGCACCGCACCGCACCGCACCGCACCGCACCGCACACAAAGTCATTTTTATCGCACCGCATTCACCGCGCCACACCGGTAGACTGCATGTATGTGGCACACCGCACCGCCGCACCGCCGCACCGCACGCACCGCGCCGCACCGGTAGACTGGATTTATGAGGCACACCGCACCGCACCGCACCGCACCGCGCTCGGTGCGTCGGCCAATCCTAATAAGGAGTATAAGTTCAAATCGAAAAATACATCAGTAACAAAAAAATATATATTTTTTTATTTGAAATTGGTTATTGTGAAGAAAAATTAATTCAGTTTTATATATTTTTCATTATAATTTATTACTATTATTTTTTTTTAATTAGATCGTTAGTAGTTAACGTATGTAATAATTATTTAATTAATTAATTATTGCTTTTGAAGATGTTAAATATGAAATAAAAGGCCTGTAAATTTCATATTTATAACATTTGCCAATAGAGACGATTAATTATCAATAATACCTACCATTTTCATGAAATT
>JABUQX010014150.1:35000-37500 GCA_015478945.1 Trachelipus rathkii
CTAATATATAATATTATATATATATTTATATATATATATTATAATATATATATATATATATTATATTTAATATATTAATATAATATATATACATATAGAGGTGTACGCGGATATGGATCCGCTCGCACCAATGCGGATATCGCATCAATTTATCCACTATCCGCATCCGAACTCATCCGATTTTAAATAACGCATCCGCACCTACGATAAATTTTTTTGCGTATAGCGATTCGTATTGTACAATTGACTGAAAACGAGTATCGTATTGCATTATCGACATTTTGATGTATCATATTATATTTTATAATAATATATAAATATATATTATTTAAAATATATATATTACTTACTATATATATATATATATATATATAATTCTATTAAAAGTAACGACTTTTCAATGACAGAAAACAGTCATGATGGAGGATGAGATATAATTTCAACTCTGCAAAACGATACGACATGTGCAACTTGCAAATTTGCTAAATACTAGATACAAAGACAAAATATCTTGAATACAGTTTTCACAGATCTGTTAACTTAATTTGGGTGCCTATGCTAATGAAATGGCTGCTAAAGGCGAACTATAATAGCTCCAATAAAAGCAAAAGATCAACAGAAACAGAAAGCAATTACATCTATAGCGATATCATTGCAATGCCAGTGAACGTTTTTTGGCTCTGCACAAATAGCGCGATGTTGGAGGTGTCAAAATAACACTATTATTGATCGAAAGTATCAAAAGAGAGAAAAGGTTTGAAATAGATAAAGATCCACTGGTTTTGTGCGCTAATAATGGTAAAAAGTTTTCCACACTATTCAGAATCGCCCAGGAAAAAAAATTTAGCAAGCCCTTAACAAGTGTGGCTAGGATGCGTCTTTTAGTAACAGACAACCTACTTCAATTAAAGCCATGGCGAGTTATAGAGAAGCAAACCTCCCTCCTGAAGGAATCTGAACTTTTGTTATTGAAAATATTGAAATGTCAAGACTTTAAAAATTCAATTTTCTAAATTTTTTCCAAATGAGGAAGGTTGGGAAAGAGGGTTGGTGGGTGCAAAGAGTTGGGTCAAGCGTCCTGCCCTTGGTATATACGCGGTATTATATATATATATTATCATATATATATTATATATATATATATATGATATATATTATATATATATATATATATATATATATATATATATATATATATATATATATATATATGTGTGTGTGTGTGTGTGAAGTACCTGTGGCTAAAACTCTAAAAACTTAACTATCCGCTATCCGCATCCGCAATTTGCAGAAAAGTGGTCTTATTTGAAGCTGAAGCTTATAATGTCATTAGCAAATGTAGGAGGCAAGATCTGAATTACGATATAAAAAGCCAAATACATGAATTATATAAGATTGAAGAGAGATATTAGTAGAAAAATAGACACTAAGAATATATATACTATATATACATATAATATATAGTATATGTATATATATAATATATATATATATATATATATACTAATATATAACTATATATTATATATATAATAATATATATAATAATATATATATTATATTATTAATATTATATTTTATAATCTATATATATATATATATATATATAATATATATAATATATATATTTATATATATAATATATTATATTATATATATTTATATATATATATATATAATCATATGATATATATAAGTATAATATATATATTATATAAATATAGGTAGTTACATTGATTTGGAGTCACATAATTTTTGTTTGTTTTAATGGGCATTTAAATTGTCCTATTATCATTTGACTTTATCTTTTGTTTTAAACTGGGAAAGAAAAAAAAATAAAATGTCGGTTTTGAAACTGTGCTTTTAAAAGGTCATTATAAACTCTATATATATATAATATATTATATATAATATATTATATATATATATATAAATTATATATATATATATAATATAATATATATAATATATATATTATATATAATATATATATAATTATAATATATATATATATATATATATGATATATTATATATTAATACTAATATAATAATATATATAATATATATCTATATAAGTATATAATAAAGATATATCTATAATATATATATATATATATATATACGTTATATAATTATATTATACTATATATATATATATATTACTATATATATATATATCTATTATATTATATTATATTATATTTATATATATATATATATATATATATATATATCAATATATATATTATATATATAAATATTTTTATATATATCATATATATTTCTATATCTATTATATATATATTATATATTACTATATTTTTTATTATATATATACTATATATATATATATATATACATATATAATAAATATATAATGTTGGTATACCCTGGGTTGCTTTAAAGTTACATATGGCAATACACTACATTAAAGAACACTTAATGAATTAAACATTTAAAATTCTATCTAATTACAAATTTTCGACATTTTTGTCATC
>JABUQX010014150.1:45000-50000 GCA_015478945.1 Trachelipus rathkii
TATATAATAATATTATATATATATATATATATATAATAGTATATATATAATATATCATATATATATACTATATATAGTATATATTATATATATATATAGATATATATATATATATATATATATATATATATATGCAGTTCACCACCACCCACGGGTAGGGCCCTTTTCAAGGGGGGAGAAAATTTTAGAGAAAATGAAATATAGAAAAACCCACCCAATCCCAAGCCTAACGTAAATCTCTCAGGTGGGTGCAGACGTGGGTTTTAAAGAGAGGAAGATTAAATACAGTTGGAAAAACAGAAGAAGGCAAGAAGTTATACAGAACAGAAGTAGCTGGAAAGAAAGAGGCACCACAACGAACAAGGCTGGGGTCTTCAATACTCACGCAAAATTCATGCGAGAACAAGGCACCTCTTGTGCTAAGTGGGCGACACAAGGTTGATAGAATGCGAGAGGTTAACTCCTCCGAGCATCTACCACTGTAGTACCTACAGAAAAGAGATAGTGCGCCAACGTCAAGTCGCAAAGATAAAGGGTCAAGGGAGTTTTAAAGAAGGGGACAGTTTATTAGTCTCTTAGCTTTAGATTCAACCCTATCCAATAGAAGGGTGGAGTTCCGGAGCCCCCCCCCCCCAAATGTTAGAACAATACTTCATACAAGGGCGAATAAGGCATTTATATAACTGGAGTAACTGTTCAGAGAAAAAAAATTCCCGCAACCTGAACAGAACTCCTAGCTTCTTTGAGGCCACCTTAGCCACCATTGTAATATGAGGTTTCCAAGACAATTTGTTGTTTATATTCAGACCAAGAATGTTTATGTTATTCACAGGTGAGACGTGAAATAGAAAAGTTAGGAAGTGTTTTTGAGAGGGAGATGTACAGAAGTTGAGTTTTCAAAAAGTTGAATTTTAGAAGGTTGTGGTGACCCCACCGGGAAATCCCATCGAGATCGGCAAGAATAGAATCATAAAGCTGAAGACGAAAGGCATCTCTAGATGCAAAAGAGGGAACAGATTTGATATGAGTGATAGACTGGAGAGTTGAGGCATCGGCATAAGAGTGAACAGAGTTAGAAATGCAGCTGAGGAGATCGTTGATGAAAAGTAGGAGTAAAGATGGAGACGAAACAGAACCTTGAGGAACATCACAATTAACAGGAAAGTGCTAATAAGGGGAGATCGGAGAGAAACTTGACAAGAGTAAGCAAAGTGAAGGAGAAAGCCCAAATGAAGGGAGCTTAGAGATCAGTGACTCGTGCCATACCCGGTCAAAAGGTTTGGATATGTCAAGCGCCACCACGCAAGACTTCCCATAGTCCTTAAGGACAGAAGACCATAAATCAGTTAGATAGGAAAGTATGTCACTAGTTGATATCGAGCTTCGAAAGCCATACTGATGATCTGAAAGAAGGGAATGAGACTCCAGATGATCCAGGAAATGAGAGTTAAGAAGAGTTTCAAAGATTTTAGATAGAATACAAGTGGGAGTTACATGGCGATAGTTTGAAGGGCTACCTTAGGGTGGCCACCTTTTTGCGTGATTTGTTGAACATATGGGTAATTTCTGTACTGAGGAAAAGTATTAGTATTAAAACATAGAGAGTAGAGTTGAGAGAGAACAGGCGCCAGCTCAGAAGCACACTCTCTCAAAACACAAAACACGGGAAGAAATGCCATCCGGGCGACTAGCCTTCCTGGCGTCCATAGATCTCAGGTTCTCATGCACCCGATCATGTGTAATCACATGGGAAGCCTGAGAGAAGGAGTAGGAGAAGGGATGCCAAAATCGTCTAGGGTAGAATTAGATGAAGAAAAGGAGACCGAAAAGATTGGCCTTTTCAGAAGAGGAGTTAGCTGCAGAATCGTCAGAGCGAATAAGGGGAGGAAAGACAGATTTACAAAAGTTGTTAGATATGTTTTTGGCAAGGGGCCAGAAATTTTTATTAGTAGGAGAACCAAACAGATTGTCGCACTTTCTTTTAGTGAAAGTGCGCTTAGCCTGTCGAATAATATCCCTGCAACGATTTCAAGCAGAATGAAAATTAGTAAGAGTGATAGGAGAACGAGAGTTTTTCCATGCCCGATACGTAATGTCTCTCTCCTGAATGGCAAGAGAACAAGCTCCATCGAACCAGGGATCAGCTACTCCACACAAACAAACACCCACAAGGTCTCATACATAATAACATAGTAATAATTTCTAATATCGTACAATATTTGCGAGACAATCTTTGATAACTGATAATAAGTAAATAGATAAACAGACATCAATAAATAGTAATAAATAAATGAGTTTGCACGATCTACACTAACCAGTTATCAAACACACACAAACTAATATGCGAGTGTTTCGCATTAAACCCTAAAAATACTTTATTTATAAAATTTTACCTAAAAATGAACACAAAAGCAAAAACAATATAATATATTTAATAATTTAAAAAAAATAAATATAATTAAAAGTTTAAAAAATAAACTAAAACTTAGCTTTAAATTTAAACGGCGAAACTTTCGCTGACATCTTCATCATTTGTAGATATCAAATACTAAAACACTTGGCAAATAATTAAAAATTAAAACAAAAAAGCAAAAGGCAGCAAAATAGTACCAAAGACATTTAACATTAAGGTTTGATTGAGAAAACTTAAAACCAATAAAAACCTAAATTGACGTAATGACAATCACACACGTCTTCACTGCTCAAGCGTCAACTATCATATACTGTATATATATATATATATATATATATATATATATATATATATATATATATATATATATATATATATATATATATATATATATATATATATATATATATATATATATATATATTATATATATATATACACATATTTTTTTTATATATATATATATATATATAAATATAAATATATATATAAATACATATTAATAAATATATATTATAATATATATATATATATATATATATATATATATTATATATATATATATAATATATATATATATATATATAAATCATATATTATATATATATATATATATAATATATATATATATACAGTGGCGTATATAGGGGGGGGGGCCAAGGTGGCCATGGCCCCCCCCGAAATTTTCTAGACACTAAAAAATTTTAGATATCATATCCGTTAATTATAAATATTAAAGTGCAGAAGTTAATTAATTTTATAGCATTTGGTGAGGGTTTTTCATGAAGTGAATATAGTTAAAACTAAACTTGAAACCTATCAGAGAAAATGTAACATAGGAATTTCAGCTGATTTGAAGAATGTGTAAGGCGCATCTGAATCTGGGAACTGAGTATTTGAAATTGCTGTTACCAAGAATTAACAAATTCCAAAAATACAGACCCAACATTCCTACTTCCGACCCACAGACTTTATTATCTCACACCATTTTTACACCATTTTTTGGATGATTTAATATCAGCATTAGGAGAGAGGTTTTTAAATTTTCTTGCAATTTGTCTAACCGAACGGTTAATGTGCCATGTTGAGAAGATAAAAGATTGTTGTAAATATTTTTACAATGAAAGAATCTCGAAAGCCCAAATGAAGATTTAGTAAAAACCAGAATGGATTTATGGAAGCTGAAATGGCATCACAGCACAGGTCGCCCAAAAACCGCAATAGATGGACTAGTTTTTTGTTCGCAGTCACAATTTCCAAATATTTACATCTTGTTGCAATTACTGGCAATTTTACCCGTGTTTAATGCTTCAGTAGAAAGAAGTTTTTCAACATTAAGAATTCTGAAAACCTACTTGAGAAATACTATTGGAGATGAAAGACCTATTGGACTTGCCCCCCTCTACATACATCGAAATATTGAAATAAAAATTGAAGATGTTATCTCAGACTTCGCTCACTCTCATGTCAGGCGATTAAATTTAACAATTTATGTAAGATGATTTTAGTAATTCATATAATTCTTCCCATTTTTTCTTAGAATTATAATATTCTTGTTCATTATACATTATACATTATATATTATATATTATATATATATGATATATATACTATATTATATATATGATATATATAAATATATATATATATATATATAATATATAATATATATATATAATATATATATATAGTATATATATATATATATAAATTATATTATATATAATATATATATATATATATATATAATATATAATATATATAATATTATAAAATATATATATATAATAATATATATATATATACTATAATATAATATATATTATATATATATATATATACTATAATATATATATTATATATATAAAACGATTTTTGTTTGGCCCCCCCGAAAAAAATTTCTGAAATATAATACAGGAATATTATTATATATATATATATATATATATATATATATATAATACTATAATAATATATATATATATATATATATATATATATATATAATATATATATATATATATATATATATATTATACACCCCACACCTATATATATATTAGTGAAGTCGTGGATGCGGAACATCCGTAAGAAATAAGTGATGATGAGAAGATGCCTATCTATTTTCCTGATTTATGATCAAACGAAGATAATCTTCAAAAAGGAAAGTTAAATGTATTTCTAGATACACGATGCTATAAATGATACAAACGAACATTAGATGTAGAGAAGAGTTTGGTATTGTGTGTAAGTTCAGTCCCGAAAATGAATCAAAGCAAGCTAAGAGGCAACGATTCCCAGCAAAAAAATTCCTATGGGATCTCATCCATTCCTATCTTAATTAAGATAGGAATGGATGGGATCCTATAGGAATTTTTTGCTGGGTTAAATCAACATTGCAATAGCTATTGTGGCAATAATAAAAGGAAAGAGAGAAATAAAATAACTGATTCTTTTGTAATTGATGCAATGAATATAATCTTGTCATCTAAGCAATAATTATGAACAAAAGATTGAAAACATAAATAAAGCTGATAAAATGATCGGTTTGTATTCTAATAAAATGAGATCACCAGGTGAAGCTAAT
>JABUQX010014150.1:55000-60000 GCA_015478945.1 Trachelipus rathkii
GTAATCGAAAGGGCAACTTAAAAAATAGAAAAGCCAGAGTTTTTTTCAATAGCTTGTCTGGGATTCCTGCACTCTTTCCAAATTCCCCACAAAGAACATCTGAACTAGAGAAAAACACTTGTCGAATTCCAAAACAATCGGAAACTAGATGGAATTTTAAAAGTCGAGCAGTAAATGTTGTAAATGAAAGAAAAGAAGAGCTACTTTAGTGCTGTAGTGTTTTACAAAATTCTCTGTCAAAAGCAACTGGACTTGCAGCAGCTGGGATTATAAGAATGCTAAATGATCTGGAGTTTACCTTTTGACTGGAATTCTTCAGTAAATTATTGCCACAAGTTGAAATATTATTCGCAAACTTTCAACCTAGGAGTACTGAAGCAATAGCAGCACAATCATATGTAAACAAATTTACTGCTGCCACTGAAAATATTAAAGAAAAATATAAAAGCGTTTCTGAAGAAGGGAACTTAAATAAAAAGGGGAAGTTTTCAAATACTCAGGAAACTGAAGTTATAATAAATGTTTGCGATATAATCCTCCAAGAATGCACTAACAGATTTAATTTTAATGACCATCTTGAATCTAGTAAATTGCTTCTAAGGAACTGCTTTGCCTCTCATCTTAGAGGCTTTCCAACTGCAAAACTCGACAAAGCTGTTAAGGCATATCCATTGCTAGACAAATTGAAACTCAAGACGAAACCTCTTTCTTTACAGTCGAGATGATATCTGCTCAAATTATGACCTCATTGATTTATTAAATGTAATAATGAACAATAATTTAGAAACCGCATTTTTAGAAACAGTCAAACTGGTGAAATATTTTTAACTACGGAGATGATATCAGTTGAGGCTGAACGATGTTATTCCACCTTAAAAAGAATTAAAACATTTCTTCGAAACTCTATGTTGAATGAAAGGCTTACTGCTTTAGCTTTGCTATCGTTTGAAAAAGAAATGATAAATGATATTGACGATTTTAATGACAAAGTAATTGACCATTTTGCAACGTCCAAAACCCAAAAAATGGATTTTATATTCAAGTAATGTCCTTTTATTTCTTGGTAAGTAGAGAATCATTTATCATTTATTAATGCACTAGACTTAATAAAGGGACCTTTCTTAACTTTTATAACTATTTAGCTTTTTTGAAAACTGCAGCCTTCCCACTTAAAAGGATAGAGCCCCCTATATATATATATATATATATATATATATATTATATATATATATATATATATTAATATATATATATATTATATATAATATTAATATATATGTTGATATATATATATATATAATCCCACTTATATATATATATATATATATATATATATATATTATAGCCGTACGCTACTGTGAAAGTAATCGAATGGCCGGTATTTGCACGGTAATTTACAGTATTGCAGAGTAATTTCAAACGAACGAAGAGTGCGGTTTTCGACATTCTTTTGTTTAATTATGATGCATAGCAACAGCTTCTGTAACGCACGCCGACGATATTGGCTCTTCTATTTTTTACAATTTATGTTATTTAGACGCTGAATTTATCATTTTTATGATAAAACTTTTTATACAATTTTATGCGGATATCTGGGGTTCGAGCTTCAGGCTGCTTATTGTAAGAAAACAGCAATTATATACTCAACTGTCTTCTGTGTTTAACATCCCTACAAAGAAGTTCTGCTACTACAGCAGAGCTTCATTGGTGACACCCTGGATTTTGAAGCAGAGCCTACCTGTAGTAGTAGGCCCCCCAACAACCCAGCCTCTCCTGAATCTGCAGCACCAGCTTCTTGTGCCTGGTAGAACCTCGGAGTCTGCATTTTAACTATTTTCCTACTGTTAAATTAAATTATATTATTATATTTATTATTATTATATTATCTATTATTATTATTATTATTATTATTTATTATTATATTATTATTATTATTATTTTATTATTATTGCCATTCTTGTTTAATTATTATATTAATATTATTTTCTTTTAATATTTTTATATGTTTCTATATATATAATTAATAATTTATATGATATATATATATATATATATATATTATATATAATATTATATTATATATATATATATATAATATATATATTATATATATATATATATATATATATATATATATAATATATATATATATATATTAGCGTGGTCCTTAAAATCAAAAGTTTGAAATTCTTAGCTCCATGTTGGGGAATTTGTTACATTATAGGAAAAAACTCTCTATGCAAAATATTTTTGAATTCTGAATATTAGAACATCTTGCACAAGGACATTGAAATTTCCCCGCAATTTCGTATTGTGCTGTGGTTTTGCCTTCTTCCTTCCTTCTTCCCTTTCCAAATTCTTACCTTCTCCTCTCTCCACAATTTCTTTTCTCTTGCTTCATTCTCCTGCACTCGTCATGGTTGAGACGGATTCCACTCCTTCCCCTACTCCCACGCATGTTCGTCTTCCCCCCTTCTATTCACACCACCCTGAGCTATGGTTCTCTATCGTTGACGGTATTTTGCGCACCGTCGGCGATGAACAGACAAGATACGGTATTGTCTTGTCTTTCTTGCCCGAAGAAGTCTCGCTCCGTATCAGAGACTCCATTCCTACCTTATCTTCTTCTGACACTCCCTACACTGCTCTTCGAGATCTTTTGGTCTCTCGTATGGCTCCTACTCAGGAAGCAAAGTATGAGGAGTTGCTACGTGGCACCTCGCTAGGAGATCAGAAGCCTTCTGATCTCCTGGTTCAGATGCTGTCCTTATTAAGTGGTCCTCCCACCCTCCAGGAATCAGGTTTCATCCGCACACTTTTTGTGCAGAAACTTCCACACGACGTTCAATATTTTCTAGCGTCTATGGACCCGAAGCTTTCTCTTCAGGAGGTAGCAGAGAGGGCAGATGGTCTCCTGCGCCGTTTCAACTCCAATGCCCCTGCTATTTCTGCTATTTCTGCCCCTGTGACTGTCTCCTCTTCTTCTGCAGCTCAGGCATTTCCTCTTCCTACTACCTCTTTGCCTCCCCTGTCTTCTTCGCTTTCTTCTCCTTATACTTTTTCTTCCCCCACCCCTGCGGTTTCTTCGGTTCCCTCTTCCGCTGCTGCTGCTTCTTCTTCTTACCCGGTGTACCAGCCCCATCCCTCGTACCCCTGGTCCATCTCCAGCGCCTCTCACGACCCCTGTTCCTCCCGTTTTTCGGGTATAGAGACCCGTCTTTCGACTTTGGAACATGGCATGGCAGACATCAAGGCGGAGCTGATGTCCATCTCCGCGATGCTACGGTCTCAAAGGGACTCTCGTTCCCGCAACCGCTCCTCTTCAGGTCGTCGCTTTTCTGACCGCTCTCCCACCCCAGGCCCTCAGCAATATCCAAATGGGTATTGTTTTTACCACCACCGGTTTGGCTTGAAAGCGCATAAGTGCAACCAACCCTGCACTTTTTCGGGAAACTCCCTAGCCAGCGGTTCATAAAGGCGGTGGATCCAGCTGGCCACCCCTCCGTTTGTTCTTCCTCTCCGCCTTCTTCGTCTCAGGTCCACAAACCTCTTCTACCTTATCGATACCGGAGCCTCGTATTCTTTGCTACCTCGAGATGCTACCCAGAAGTCCGCTGTTCCTCTTCCTGACCGGGCTCTTTACGCAGCAAATGGTAGTACCATCCCTGTCTATGGTGAGCGTTTGTGCACCTTAGACCTCTCTCTCCGCCGTCAATTTCCCTGGGTATTTGTGGTTGCTGATGTGACCCAACCCATTTTGGGAGCTGATTTTCTGTCACATTTCGACCTTATGGTCGATCTAAGAAACAGGAGATTGGTTGACGGTTGTACGTCTCTGTCTTCTGCAGGTACCGTAGTTTCTTCTGCTCTTAAAGGCATCTCTGCGGTTGCTCCTTCTTCTGGGACCTCCCCCTTCTTCACCATCCTGCAGAAGGATTTTCCGGCGCTGTTGAACCCCTGTTCTTCTTCTCCTGTTCAACATTCTGTGCGCCATCATATAGAGACTACTGGCTCTCCCACTTTCGCTCGTGCTCGGCGTCTGCCTCCTGACAAGCTCAAGGCAGCCAAGGCGGAGTTTGAGCACATGCTTGAACTTGGTATCGTCCGCCCTTCCAAAAGTTCATGGTCCTCCCCCCTCCATATGGTCCCTAAAGGTGCTTCTGATTGGAGGCCTGTGGGAGATTTTAGGGCTTTGAACGCTTGTACGATACCAGACCGCTACCCGGTCCCTCACATCCAGTCTTTCACCTCTAATCTGGCTGGTAAATCCATTTTTAGTAAATTGGATCTTGTCAGAGCTTACCACCAGATCCCAGTCGCACTAGAGGACATACCGAAGACGGCCATCATCACTCCTTTTGGCCTCTTTGAGTACACACGCATGCCTTTCGGTTTGAGGGGGGCAGCTCAGACTTTTCAACGCTTCATCGATGACGTTCTTAGAGGTCTCCCCTTCGCCTTTGCTTATCTGGATGACCTCCTCATAGCTTCCTCTTCTCCTGCCGAGCATGAGCAACATCTACGTGCCGTTTTTGCCAGGTTGGACGAATGTGGCATGCGTCTTAACCCGGCAAAGTGTGTTTTTGGTGTCCCTTCTCTTACCTTTCTAGGACACACTGTTTCAGCGGATGGCATTTGTCCTCTTGCAGAGCGCGTGGAGGCCATTCGCACCTTCCCTAGGCCTGTCTCTCAGAAGCAGCTTCGTCAGTACCTCGGCATGCTTAACTTCTATCATCGTTTTCTCAAATCGGGCGCTGATATTCTTCGACCCCTCACCGCTCTCATCCGCCCCAAACACCGAGGCAGTTCTACAAAAGTGGACTGGTCTGATGAAGCTACGGCTGCTTTTGAAGCTTCCAAAGAAGCACTCGCTTCTGCCACACTCTTAGTTCACCCTCAGGACTCAGCTCCGACCAGAGTTCAGGTAGATGCCTCCGATTTTGCTGTCGGAGGTGTTCTCCAGCAGCACCTGAACGGAGTGTGGTCTCCTCTCGCCTTTT
>JABUQX010014150.1:65000-82500 GCA_015478945.1 Trachelipus rathkii
TCATTATAAATAGTCCTAATATTACATAACAAAATCGAATATTGTAAAAAATATTCAATTCTTGACGATACAAGAAAATTGAGTTACTGCTAACGTGGGAAGATTCGGATAAGATATGGGATAAGGTGTTATGGACCATAAAGTAGGAAAATGACGACGGCGAATGGGGTCCAGTTGGGTTCAATCAATGAAGATATGACGAACAGATTGCGGGGTATGGCAATGGCAAAATTCTGCTCCCGACTCAAACAGGGCTTCCTCGCTTGTTGGCAGGTGTGTTGGTCGGAGGATCATCGTGGCGCTAAACTGCGTAGCGTAAAGCCTCTCCTGGGGATTTGGCCATCGTCTTTTCAACGGAGTCGGCACCAGGAGGTGGTCCTGGCTCGTTTGTGAATTGGCCATACTAATGTAACACATAGCTATCTTATGGCAAGGGAGCGTCCCCCTTTATGTCCTTTCTGCCGTTCCCAGTGTCTCCTTTCGGTACGCCATCTTCTTGTGGATTGTGTGGCTCTTGCGGCTTCCAGAGACCGCGTTTCCCCTTGTTACACACACTTACCTGTCCAATCCCGCCTCTCATATATATTGTCTGAATCACTTCATTTCCACAGTGACGCGACTTTTGCTTTCCTTCGGGAACTGACTCTGCTCTATAGGATTTAATAATTGCGTTCCCGTTTTCATGCGTTCTGTTTAGGAGTTGCCCCTGTAGTTGGTTTTCTGACTCGGTATCGCCGCTTTTTTGTGCGCAGTGGTGGCTCCTGTACACTCACTCAAAAAAAAAAAAAAAATTATATATATTATATATATATATATATATATATTTATATATATATATATATATATATATATATATATATATATATATATATAATATATATAATATATATATATATATATATATATATATATATATATATATATATATTTACATATATATATATACGTATATATATATATTATATATTATATTATATTTTTGGGTAATATTTACATATTCTGATACATGGAGGTATCTAAAAAAGATATTTAATATAATATATATATATATATATAATATATATATATATATATATATATATATATAATATATACTCTTGAAAAAGAAGAAAATCACAGACTGCATGGCAGAGGAGGAGGAAGGAGTAAGAAGAAGTCTCATATGACGGAGCACATGGCCAGACTAGATAAAATATCTAAGATTTGAAAGGCAATTGCAAAAAAAAGCGTAAAAATACACTTAATATTAAATTAACATTTCAAATGGTACGAATCAAACCAAAATAAAAAACATTTAAAAATTTATTGTACAGTATTATTACAAATTCAAAAATTTACACCTGTACATATTTCGAGATATTAACCAACAGAAATATACATAGTATTTACTAGTTTTACAATATATATATTATATATATATATATATATAATATATATATATAATATAATTTAATATATATATATATATATATATATATATATATATATATATATATATATATATATATATATTTATATATATATATATATATATATATATATATATATATATACTATATATATATATATATATATATATATATAATATATATATAATATATATATATTTATATATTATATATAAATATATTAATATATATATATAATATATAATTATATATTCTCTATATATATATATATATATATATATATATATATATAATATATATAATATATATATATATATATAAAAAATATGAGAAATATTTATATATTAAGATACATTTATTTTTTATTTAATATATATATAGTATATAATATATATATTATATATATATATATAATATATATAATATATATATATATATATATATATATATATATATATATTATATATATATATATATATATATAATATATATATAACGACGTTGATGAGAACTTATGCGCAATGCAATGATTATGCAATAAACTAACTGCCACTATGGTTATAAATAATAATTTTTTTTTGAGTGGATGTACAGGGACCTCCACAAATAATAATAATAATAATAATAATAATAATAATAATAATAATAATAATAATAATAATAATAATAATAATAATAATAATAACAATAATAATAATATCTTTTTAAATAGATGTACAGGAACCACCACAGCGCACAGGAATGTACCTATACTCTATCAGTGTAGTAACAAGGGAAGTCTCTAAACAAAACGACACATGAACAGTACTGAAAGGGTTATATCTTATATAAGATGTTCAGTTCCAAATGGAAGACAAAACCTCGGTCACTACGAAAGTCAGAAGATTCGGATAGAATGGATGGTGATTCTGGAGAGGTATAGTAAGCACATCAGGAAAGAATTGCTTACAAGGGCTGAGATGGCCTAGCAACCAGTCATAAGAAATCCATGGGTGAGGTTGATATTACTCCGACGCAATCGAGCTAGGACCACCTTTAGGGGATGACTCTATATGATAACCACCATACAATTGATGTATTTGACGTTCCGCCAGAGTATCCTCAACCCAAAATATCTGCCAGCCAGAAAGGAAATCTCGCAGTAGTGATGAAAAAATCTGGAGGGAAGTGTCCCAGGAGTGGAGGAGGAGGAAGGTGCTGGGTATTTGACACCCTGTGAGTTGCCGCGAGTTTGATCTCCCTATTGACTTGTTCGCTTCTAGGAACACCCATATGGGGAGGGACCTAACAAAATGCAAAAAAAAAAAATACTTTACTTCTTCACGTTCAACGAGCAGAGGAACCTTTGAATGGCAGAAACCATAGGGTTTCTTGTCGATCGGTCAAGCAATGGACGGAGAAACTTTCCTAGAATTGGAAAATATAGTATAGTAACCCTCTGGTGTGATGGTACAGATCCTGTACAGACGAATAAGGTGGAAGAGTGTGGGATAGTTATTTTCGTTAACACAGCCGATGGCCCCATCCGTCCTCCTACTTTGAACAATCAAGGTAAACTGCTGTCGTCGCTAAGGATTTCCTCATAGTACATAAAGGAATCATTCTATCGTACCGGGTGTGCTTCTGTCTTTGTTAAAGATTGAATCACAATGCAAACAGCAGGAGACGAATAAACCCTCTTTGAATAGGTGAAGTTGAAATCATATTCCATGACCACTCGCTGAGGAAGGTCGACAACCGCAGCAAATGCCCAATAAGGAATGTGATGGACTCGCTCTATTAGAGCGATCAAGGCCAATGAAGTATTAACCTGAATACGGAGGAATAAGGAGCATACGAGCTGTCATCTCCGCAAGGACAGCGGAATCACCCTTGCCTCCACCACCAGGCTCTCCGTCGGTGAGGAACGAAATGCTCCTGTGGCTATCCTCAGGCCTTCGAAGGTACGACTGGAAGGTTTGCTCCATAGATGACACAACCATAGTCTAGTTTAGCCAGTACAAAAATGATGTAAAGGTGGTGCATGGTGTTTCTGTGGGCACCCTAATTCTTAGAGGTGAGGTGCCATAAAAGATTCAAGAAACGGCAGCAACTAGCTTTAAGGTGAATAATGTGAATGTACGTGAGGCGCTCATCTAACAGTATACCCAAGAACCTCACCATCAGCTCCACATGGATGGGTGAGCCATAGAGGTGTAATATAGGAAGCGATTGTATTCGACCTAATCGATGAGGATTTTTCCAGAAAAGCACGGCTTTGGTTTTCAAAGTGGAGAATGTAAAGTCACTTGCAGAACACCAGGAGGAAAACCTGCTAATGGCCAGTTGAGGTTGAGACATCATACAAGAAAGTTTTGCTCGTGATGTACAGGGTAAGGTCGTCACCATAAATGGAGAAGTGGGCCAAGTTGGGGATGGTATCGACTACTCCACTGAAACCTTTTGCGAAAAGCAACACACTCATCACACTGCCCTGCGGGACCCCTTACCCGTGACAAAACGTCTCTACAGTGGGGTTTTCCACAACAGACTTGAAAAAAAAGATCCGACGTTAATAACTGAAGGAAGAGGGGGAAGTTGCCCCCCGAGGCCCAAGGAATTAAGTTATCACGAAACCCCTTTCCTCCAAGAGCTATCATACGCCTTTTCAAGATCAAAGAAAACGGCCATGGTCATTTTGTTAGAAGCAAATGCCTCACATATGTCGTGATCTAAACGAAGGAGACGATCCAAGATGGTGACGGAAACTAAACTGTTAGAAAAATGCTTGTAGTTGCTCCAACGTGGGAACAAGACGGAAAGCCACCTTTCTCTCCATCAACTTGCGTGTGTTGCAAGTTAATGAAATAGGGTGATGGTTATCGGAAGTTGGATCCTTCCCAGGTTTGGGAATGATGACAATATACGCAGTAAGCCAGATACGAGTTAAAACTCCCTCCATCCATACTCTATTATATAAGCTGAGGAGGAATGTAGTGGCAGTAAGATGAGAATGCAACATCTGGAAGGAAATGCCTTCAGTGTTAGGCGCTCCATCTTTGCAGAGGAACAGAGAAGTCTAGAGTCTCCACCCGCATGTGGTCAGAACGAAATGGTTCATGATGTCAGGACTAGATGAAGCAAGAAGCGAAGTGATACCCCAACTCATCAGCTACGACCCCGGGAGAAAGGATAACATCAGAGATATACGGGTCGTAAGCTAGGAGGAGAGGTGGATCTGTAAGATGTTTTCGGGATATTTTCCGCACAACCTTATGGACCACTGATACAGGTCTAGAAAATATTAACGGTGGAAAAGTAGCTGCAAAAATATGGTTTCCTCGTTCCTCGATTAATACGCAGCGATCGGGTTGCTGAAGCTTTACAAAGAGTCAAGTTGGAAGGTGTGAGAGTTTCTTTATACAGCCTATATAATCTACGCTTTTCACGATTAGCCCGAGCACATTCTTGATTACAAAAGGGAGTTGTTGATTTGCGGGTCCCAGATGAACGGGGTATATGGTCCGTTGTCTTCTGAAGAATTGCTTCCAACAACAACAACAATAATAATAATAATAATAATAATAATAATAATAATAATAATAATAATAATAATAATAATAATAATAATAATAATTATTATTATTATTTCACCAAACGTGTAAAAAAGTAAAAAAAAAAAAATGTAATCAATAAAAATATCCTTTCCGCATATGATTACGATGATAATTATCAAACTGCATAGCAAAGATTTTAATAACTTTTATTTAAACCAACTTTTTCAAAATGTTATCAACATCACAGCAACGAATCTAAAACTACGATAAACCAATATGGTTTTGTAAAACAAAAAACATTGCCCCCAAACATCGAGACAAGTATAATCTTTGACTATATTCACCAATTTATAAATTTTGGTACTATTTAGTACTATCTCCATGTGCCAGCCAATAATGTAATTTAATACTGATGATTTGAAAATATTTTTTACTGTAAAACTTTAGTAACAAGTGAATCACAGTAAAAAAAAAAATATATATATATATATATATATATATATATATATATATATATATATATAAATATATATATATATTATATATATATATATATCTCTGATATTTAAATATATATATATATATATATATATATATATATATATATATATATATATATATATATATATATATATATATATATATATATATATATATATATATATATATATATATATATATATATATATATATAAACAGTACCTATTATTTTTTTTTTTAATGAATTAAAGGCTATTCTAAGAAAAACGTTATTCCTAAGCAAAAACAAACAATAAAAAAATACCTTCTAAATCTAATCAACAATCAATCATAAAACTAATGTATATTATTGGTAATTACTTCTTTTTTTTAAGTCTCTCCATCCAATTTTATTCTGTTAATTATGAAAGAAAAAAATCAAAAATATTCGTATCCGCGGTTTCGTTCACCACTTACACCTTTTTCATATTTAACTTTTTATCCAACATTTGCACCTTTTTCTATAATCACATTCACCTCTTCAACATCTACACATTTTCTACATTCCCTTTATTTCTAAATTCTACATTATGGATCGCGAAGCACTATCGATTTTGCTTTCTCCTAAGAAAGCGAGGGGTTCAGGGATCGAAACTCATTGCCATTACCAGATTGATCCCGCCCATTATTTCATTATGGTACTTAAAAGGCTATCAACTTTAGCTAAAAAAGCAAAAGAAGTTCCTCCTCTTTAAACTGATCACGTGTCCAAAGAGTCTGCAAACTATCTTACTTTCGACTGAAGAATAAATAACAGAGATCAATGCCAACCATCTCGTCATATCTTATCCTAAAAGGTATCGATATCTCTCTTCCATTTATCTTGTATTTCTTTGTAAAGCGTCCTTATGATTAACCCTACCTAAATGATGGATCGCAATTCAAACGGTCACCATATTTTTATAATATTAACGTTGTTAGTACTTGGCAGAAAATCACTTTCTATGCCTTCAGTCTCTGCTAATAGTACTTTTCCCTACCTTTTTCTCTTTCTCCTTTCATTTCCATTCACGTTAAGCAATTGGCGAATTCTCGTTTCCTTTTCTTCTGAAATTTTCATTTTCCCTTACTATTCTATTATTGTACATCTTCATATCATTTCTTACGTTTGACTTCTAGCTTTACATGTTTTCTTATCTTCAAATTTTTTTTCTTTCCTTATCTTCAAAAATCTCCAAACTTTTAAGGATTTCCAATCACTCTAATCTGAAATGCGATGCTACAATTTATGCGTCAATTTTATTTTTCTAAAATTTAGCTTCTTCAAAGATTATTTTCCTGTCATCCTACTTTTGCTCCTACTGTCCTATTATTTTAATTACATTCTTAAGTTATAAAACCATTCTTTGTTTTTCTAAGTTAATAACCACAACTAATATTGCAAATTTGTCCTACTGTGGTACCATTAAAGCTTGCCCTACTCCAGTACCATTAAAACTCTTTCTTTACTCCCTAACATATCATCTTTCAAATATAAATTTAGCTTTTTAAAAACTCATAAAAAAATTAATAATAATAATAATAATAATAATAATAATAATAATAATAATAATAATAATAATAATAATAATAATAATAATAATAATAATAATAATAATAATAATAATAATAATAATATCTGTTTGAACACTTCAGACAAAATATTAAGATCTGGGATGAAAATTTTTAAGAAAGGTTTAATCCCAATAAAAAATAAAAAAAAACATGAATAGATTTCTGTTGAATTGGCAAAAGTATCATCACTAATATCAATTTGATTGAAACTACAGATGGGGGAAAATTAGCTTATTTCTAATCAATTCTTATTCAATAAGAATTAAACAAAGAAGCTAGAAGATAAAATTAAGAAAGCCAAAAATGTGAGAAAAAAATTTAATTTGCTGGGAGTATTCGCATTATAATAGAACTAACATCATATCTTAGAAGAAATATGATTCAATAGTTACAAATTAAAAGCCCCATTCTTTATTCTGCAATATATATATATATATATATATATATATATATATATATATATATATATATATATATATATATATATATATATATATATATATATATATATATATATATATATATATATATATATATATATAAAAATATATATATATATATATATATATATATATATATATATATATATATATATATATATATATATATATATATATATATATATATATATATATATATATATATATATATATATATATATATATATATATTTTTTTCTATATATTTAGTATATATATATATACATATATAATATACATATATATATATATATATATATATATATATATATATATATATATATATAAACTTCCTTTTAACGTGTTTAATCCCCTTCTCAGAGGGTAACACGTGGGGACTACAGGAAATCGAACTTTAAGGCCGGCTATCCCAAGCCTGTCGCCACCAAGTGTTCGCAGCCGAGTTTTAATTCTATATATATATATATATTATATATATATATATATATATAATATATATATATATATATATATATATATATATATATATATATATATATATATATAGTTGAAAAGTTTACTCAATATTCACTCTCCTTTAAAGGCAGGAAGTTAGGTATAAGTGTAAGCCAATAAACCTAGAAATATTAAATATAGTATTTGACTATTTTCAAGATAATAATAATAATAATAATAATAATAATAATAATAATAATAATAATAATAATAATAATAATAATAATAACAATAATAATAATTATTATTTAATAATAATAATAATAATAATAATAATAATAATAATAATAATAATAATAATAATAATAATTTGCTAAATATAATTACCCTAAAACTTTTAAACACTGGTTTTAGTGTTCGTTGAAAATATCTATTTTGTTGTTAGAAACACTTCCATTAATAATAATAATAATAATAATAATAATAATAATAATAATAATAATAATAATAATATTTCCTATACCACAGTTGTGACTAGCCAGTGAGGTGAACCAAAAAATATTTACCAATAATAATTAAAAATAAAACTATTCCTTTCGGTAGTAATTAAATAATAATAAAAAATATATTTATTTATTTGCGAATAAATAAAACTTTACCGATATTTAAAAAAAAAACTTTTGAACTTTACAATCTTTATATTATGACAGTTAAAACAAACAAGCTTATTATCATCGATAATTGAACATTAAGCCTCCCCCCTTCACACCAACGAGGAATCTAGATCAATCCGAATCAGCAAAAATCTGAATGACGAAGATATATATACAATAGGGAGATCCGTTTTCGTTTTCCCACCAGTATATTCTGAATCATTCAGGGTTCAGTCAAGACATAGTATTGAAAAAGATCTCTACTACGTTCGGATTAATTCAGATTCACTTGTTGTGAAGGGAAGGTGGGGGGAGGGATGTGTCTAAAACAGCAGCCAAATTTCACCAAGAAATCAAGGCCTTGTACTCCTCGCTTACGGAAAGACGTTTAACGGACTCGTAACCTAAAACTATCATCCCAGAAAATACTATTGACTGATACATGCGAGCTGACAAGCCTTTCCTCAAGATTCCAAAACGTTCTTCTCTCCACAGAACTAGAGACGTCCTCATAAAATTACCTGTGCCATAAACCTAGTAAAGAAATATATATATATATATATATATAGTATAGTATATATAGAATAGTAGTTATATATATATATATATATATATATATATATATATATATATATATATATATATATATATATATATATATATATATATATATCCAGAAATGATTTAATTTGTTTAAAAAAATTCTTACTACGACGAGTTCTCATTTAAGGGTATGGAGCATGGTAAAGGGGTGCTTTCCTTTTGACTTACGTAATGTTCTTCTACTACTTTTGTTTCAGGTGTATACTGCGCACCTCATCCCCAATCTGGAGAAAGGAGTGTAGATAATATATATATATATAGTTATATATATATATATATATATATATATATATATATATATATATATATATATATATATATATATATATATATATATATATATATATATATATATATATATATAGTATTTGTAGAGCGACGGAGTCGCATGGCAAGGTCGTGGTTCGAGTCCTAGTTCGATCCTAGGTAGAATACTCAGAGAAGTTCTCCTAGAGAAGTTCCCCTCCGTGAGGTGTGAACTTTTATATAAAAAAAAATATATATATATATATCTTTCTTTCTTCTTTCTTTATCTACCTTTTTTTCCCAAGATTGGGAGTAAGGTGCGCTACAAGCATCAAAAGAAAAGCAGTAGGGAGAGTATGACAAATGTCGAAAAGAGAGCCCAACCGCGCCCTCTGTACCATTAATTATGAAACTCGTCACAGACAGAAAATCCACCCTAGAGCTTCATGGGACCGCGACGGACCCTCACTATGGTAAATCGTCAATGTAAGGGTTCACCTTGGGCCAGGGCCACAACCATGCCCCCATACAACACCCCGCCTTCTCTCTTATCATGCACCTTTATTCTCGCCTCTGCCAAACTCACATTTCTTCAGACATTTGTTCACCGACTCAATCCACTTTCTCTTTCTCTTCGGTCTCCAGCCGGTCGGTTCCCACCTTCCACTATACATCCGCTTAACCATCTGACTATCATATATATATATATGTTATATATATATATATATATATATATATATATATATATATAGCAGTATATATATATATATATATATATATATATATATATATATATATATATATATATATATATATATATATATATATATATATATATATATATATATATATATACCGGTAGTGTCCCAGAATGAAACGGCGCCACTTCCTATAAGGGTACGCTGATGGGAAATAGGAGCATATTATTTATACATGTATGCTCATTAACGTTTCATTAAGGAGATACAGCTCACACCAGTCAATTGAATAAGTTAAATATTGCGACACCGGCAAACTACCATACGAGACGCGAGATATGGAGGTAGTGTAAATGGCAACAAAAGAAATTGTACCTCTGCAATGAATCAAGCGATAACCTATTGTAGGGTTAGTTTACAACATACAAGTGTGACGTCTCCACCGCTCACATTGTCCTAATATTGTCATGTCGTAATATTCTTGTTATCATAATATTACATTCGTTTTCGATGCCTCAGACATATTCCAACAGGGAGTATGCCGATATTGTGTATGTGTACGGATTGTGTGACGGGAATGCACGTGAGGCGTGGCGTGCATATGCAGTGCGGTATCCAACGAGTTGCCGCATAGGTCTGTTTTCACGAGTACGTATCAACAACTATGTGATACTGGGACATTTAGACCGGCTGGCATTGCGAATGGAATTTATGCGGTGCTTCGCCAATGGACGACATGCGTATCATTTGCAACGTGTACAACATTTACTGCTCACCGACATAGGACGTCGATGCGACTTCTGTTTATGGGTCATCGGGTAGTGTAATACGAACAGACACTTCCGAGAGTTGGTGCCGTGGACGGACGAAGCCATCTTCAGCAGACGTGGCACTCACAACCAGAGGAACAGTCACGTGAGAACGCAGGAGAATCTTCGTACAATGGCTGGGGAGGGGGGACACATTTTGAACACCTATTGTAACCTGTATCTGTTGTATTATAATGTCCTGAATAAAAATAAGCAATCGCATTGTTAATGGGGAATCTTGTGTCACATACCGTATTCCCAGTTTCCCACCCTCTTATCCTGGCTCCATCGCTAATAACTCTGTAACGAAGCGTTACCTAGCATACAGGTATAGATTATTATGCTTCTATTTTCCATCACTGTACCTGTATATGAAGTGACGTGGTTTCATTGCAGGACACCATATATATATATATATATATGATATATATATATATATATATATATGTATCTCTTATATAGTATATATATATATATATATATATATATATATATATATATATATATATATATATATATATATAAATTGCCATTGAACCTCTTTATCACTTAAATTTGGGTTCATTTCACATTTCACCTACTGCAGTAAGTATTATAGTTGTGGGGAAATTTATTATAAGATAATGAGAAAATTGTATTTCCAGCAATTTGAACATTTGAAAGTATAGAGACAGTAAGAAGCCACATGGACCTATCGAGGCTGTCCCAGTCAACTAATGTTAAGAACCAAACCCCAACATGTTCATGCAAAACCCACACAGCACCCTAGGACTTGTCAATAACTTGCATAGTATACACCTAATCTATTATCGAAAGAAAAAAAACTACAGCTATATTTTAAGGAGATGTAATTCAGAGCTTATGCATTTCTTGTTCAACTATTCCTCAATAATGTAAAAGTGTGTATCCACCCGAATCTGTGAGAAACTGCAATGAAGCTTTTAATAAGCACTTTATAATCTATATTTCGTTTGTATTTTTTTCTAAAACCGATGAACCAATACTTCCTTTGCATTTATGAAATATATGGAAGCTCCTTTCCTTCCTTTCGATCAACAGTATGGCTTTCGACATTCACAGTCAATTGATGAAAATCTTTCTTGGCATGCTGATTTGTTGTCTTCTGCATATTATGAACTCCGGGAGATTTGTCTGACGACGCTCGACATATCCCAAGGCCTATGGTAAAGTACGACATTCCCTACCAATTTCGAAGCTCATTTCTTTAGGATTTCTTTTCCCTCCTTCACTCTAGTTTTACATTTTCAAGAATCACTTCTAATCAAATGCTTATGATGTGGCGTTACCCAGGAATCTGTTTGTGTGTGCTCAGTTCTATTCCCAATTTTCACAAACTTTCTTGGTTGCCTTTATTTCAACAAAAAAGTGTCATACATTTTTTGCAAGGTTGTTCTACAATTTTTTCATAGGTTTAAAGTTGACATAGTACTCACCTGGTAACACAAAAATTTTAGATAAAGGTGGAACCTGATTATTTTTCTTTTTGTTTTTATACCCCATTCTTAATAATAATAATAATAATAATAATAATAATAATAATAATAATAATAATAATAATAATAATAATAATAATAATAATAATAATAATAATAATAATAATAATAATAATAGAAATTTTATATCAGCCTCTAATTTAATGTGAGATTTACAAGCCTTTTCCAATTTTCTAAAGGTATCAACCAGCTTCATGATTGATTTTTTTCAGGACTATTCTAGAATAAAATAGAACAACCCGCTTCTGAACTTCTTTAATCTTACTAGATTTCGCCTGTATTACTTCAGGTACTACTGGAGACGAGTTCAAGACTAATTAAATATTAATCAAATTAAAATAAATGTAATTTAAAAATTAAATGTCTGAATTATCAAATTTAAGTTTATTACTAAATTAAACGGAAGATCCCAAATAATAACACTCCAAAAGAGAGAATCTATCTAGCTAAATCTATAAAATATTCAAAAATTTTCCATTTGATTGTATTTGATATTGATAATCTATCAGCTTTTTAATAAGAGACTCACAAATTCCCAATTCAAAGAAATTGCTCGGTGTAAGATGTCAAAAATTCAAAATTAGAAATGTCGAGATTGGGCTTGGGAGTTCCATGTTCGTTTTTTGGCGTTCAAATGCTGACTGGGCCTGTATCTATGTTGTGAGGCGCGGAGTTTGAGAGAATTAGTGGTATACCCGATGTAAGATTCATTACAGCCATCTCTATTACAGTTAAATTGGTATACCACATGATTCACATTCTCCTTAGTCCCACTACTCTTTCAGAAAACATAGAAGAAAGTTTCAATGGCTTGAAATAACATCTAAGTTTTATTTCTAGTTTTAGATTTGACAGGATAATGAACTATTTTCTTTAACTTGATGTTCTTCATACTGATCTACTGTTTCATAGATCTAAAAGAATGTCAAGCTGTCCCTTTTATCTTCTGCTTTTTCTTCGACAATTTTCTTATTTATAAAAGTTTTAATGATTTTATATAGTAGATACTGGGGAAAGTTATTATTAGTAAGATTCTGTTTAATTCTTGAGAGCTCTGCGTCAAAAAGTTTCCAGTCAGAGCAAATGCGATAAGCTCTATGCAGTGAAGTTTTAATTAGGCGATTTTGTAAGTAAGGGGTAAGTGTGAACTGAAATTAGTATATAGGCCTTTGACTTCTACATGTCGCATATTGAAAACTTAATATTAAGCAAAAATAATTCTTTCAATCCCAGAAATATATACGATATAGAAAATAGTTCAGTACACATCAAGTCCAAATCTAAAACTAGAGAAATAAAACTGAGATGTTATTACAAGCCATTGAAACTCTCATATTTTCTGAAAGAGCTAGTGGATCAAGGAGAATGTGAATCATGTGGTATACCAATTTAACTGTAATAAAGATGGCTGTAATGCCTCTTACATCGGGTATACCACTATTCTCTCAAACTCCGCGTCTCAAAACATAGATACAGGCCCAGTAAGATATTTGAACACTTGAAGAACGAACATGGAACTCCCAAACCCAATCTCGACATTTAATTGAATTTTGGACATTCTTACACTGAGCGAGCCTTCTTTGAATTGAGTATGGCTTGAGTCTTCAATAAAAGCAATGTCGATTATTTAATATCAAATACAATGAAATGGAATTTTTGAACATTTTTAGATTTAGCTAGATAGATTCTCTTTGATTTTTTTATTATGTATATCTTTTTCAGGAAGATACTAGTTATAAAACTTTAATTTGTTACTTCACATTTATTTTTAAATAACATTTATTTTTTCATCAATTGTTAAATTAGTCTTGAACTCGTCTCCGATGATGCCTTCCAAGAAGTGGCCAGGCGAAATACTAGATTGCAAAGTTCAGAAAGTGTTGTTCTATTTATTCTATAGAATAGTCCTGAAAAAAATCAATCATGAAGCGGTTGATACCTTTAGAAAATTGGAAAAGGCTTGTAAATCCCACAATAATAATAATAATAATAATAATAATAATAATAATAATAATAATAATAATAATAATAATAATAATAATAATAATAATAATAATAATAATAATAATAATAATAATAATAATAATTTTTCTTTATCTTCCTTCTATTTTCCCAAGAATGGGAGTAAGGTGCGTGACGAGCATCGGAAAAGAAAAGCAGTAGAAGAACATGACAAAAGTCGAAAAGAAAGCCCAGCCTTACCTGTACCATTAATTAGTGAGAACTCGTCGCAGTCAGAAACTCTCATGGGACAGCGATTTACCCTCACTATGGTAGGTTCATCCCTTGGCCCAGGTGGGCCACAACCATACCCCTTCACAATCCCCCGCCATTCACTCCTGTTATACACCTTTCTTCTCGCCTCTACCAAACTCACATTTCTCTCCTTCAAACATTCGTTTACCGACTCAATCCACTTTTTCTTCGGTCTCCCAGCCGGTCGGTTCCCAACACACTCGTCACTATACATCCGCTTAACCAACCGACTATCATTCATCCTTTCCATATGACCAAACCATCTCAAAATACTTTCATTTATTCTCTCATTTACCCTTTTCTTCAAACAACACAACTCTCTAATTAGTTCATTCCTCATTTTATCAAACAATTCTTCTCACACCTAGCACACCCCTAAGATTGTCCATCTGAACACATTGAACTTTAGATCTATACTTCTTATTCCAGACCATAGTCTAACTACTGTACTATACATTAACAAAGGTAACAACATACCCTCATGTAAGACCCTAGCACACTCAAGACTTAGTCCCTTTACATTCACCAACGATTTAATTGCACCAGCAACCTTCCTGCCATTCACAACTTTCCTACTACACTCTGCATCATCCGTTCCCTTCTCATCCAACATATACCCTAAATATTTAAACTCAGACACTTGTTCCAGCTGCTCACCATCTAACATAACTTCACACTGAGGACTGTCCTCACTCACAACCATAACCTTACTCTTATCCACGTTTACTTTCAAGCCCCTCCTTTTACACACCCTGCCAAATCTCTCTACCAATCCTCTCAAACTCTCTTCAGATTCGCCACACAGAACCAAATCATCCGCATATAATAGGTAGGGCACCCTCCACTCATCATTCTCCATCATTCTAACACCATTTCCTGCGATCCCCACCTCGAATTCTTTCATAACCCATCCATATACAAATTGAATAACCAAGGAGACATAACACAACCCTGTCTCACTCCGCTATTAATCCTAAACCAATCACCATTGACACCATTTATTCTTACACACGCTTCACTATCGTCATACATACTTTTTATTCCATTCAGAAGCCTACCACCAACACCATATATCACTAACACCTGCCATAAACCTTCCCTATTAACTCTATCATACGCCTGTTGCAAATCCATAAAACCTAAATACAATTTATTCTTCTTCTCCCTCATTTTCTCAATCATTTGTTTCAATGTAAAAATTTGATCCACACATACTCCACCACTCCTAAACACACCTTGTTCTTCACCAATCAGTCCTTCAGTCACCCGACGCACTCTTTCGACCAAAATCCCAGCATATACCTTCCCTAAACACTCAATAAACTTATTCCTCTATAATTTCTACAGTTCCCCTTTCTCCCTTACCCTTTTATAACGGTACTATTACCGCTCTCCTCCAATCCCTTGGAACTATACCCTCCATAAACGCTTTATTACACAACTTTCAAATCCAATCAATCACCATCTCGCCTCCGGTTTTGATCATTTCACCAGTAATTTCATCTATACCTGCAGATTTATCATTCTTCAACTCTCTCACTCTACCCATTACCTCCTCCTTACTAATAACCTCATCCCCAAAATATCTATTCCTTCTTGCACTCAAACCCACACACATTCACTATCACCTCTTCGTTACTGTTAATATTGTGCAGATTTTCGAAGTGTTCTTTCCACACTCCCCTCACATCCATTTCATCAGTTACAAAAGCACCATCCCTATTCATTATTCTAAGCAGATTCCCCTTATTCTCATTCTTAACCTTTCGCGCTTCCTTCCAGAAGAGCTTCCTATTCCCTTGTAAGTCCCCATTCATCCTCCTTCCAAACTGTTTATTTATCTCTTTTTTCCTCTTTATATAATTCCAAATATTTCTTTTTCCTCCTTATATAATTCCAAGCATCTTTCTTTTGAGACTTCATCATTTGCTTTTAGTACATTCAACCACGCTTCATTTTTACCTTTAACCGCTTTCATCACCTCTTCATTCCACCATTCACTGTTAACATTCTTACTTCCTACTTTAGCACATCCACACACTTCCTTTGCACTAATAACAATTGCTTCCTTCATTTGCCCCCAGATTTGTTCAGTATCAACTTGTTCACATTCAACCGATTTACTAGCAAGCACTCTTACATACTTATCCTTATTGTCTTGTTCACTTAACTTCTCACTCTTTAATTTTACCTACTTCCTTTCGTATCACCTTCCTTCCATCCAAGTCTACTAACTTAATTTTTACATAGAACAACATAATGATCTGATAATCCCATTCAAACCCTCACTGATTTAACATCCACACATACTTCAACATCTCCTTCTTTCACCAACACAAAATCAATCATACCACTTCTTACCCACTTTACCTCCTTAGACCAAACAGGATCAGATACTGTGTGTTTAAAGAAAGTATTGCTTACACACATAGATTTCCTCTTCTCTCCTCACAGAAATCAAATCACCTTCCCTACCATTCTCATTTTCTCCCGTCACCCCAAAACCACCTGTTATACCACTATCCCTTTTTGATCACCTATCCAACCATTCAGGTCCCCTAACACTAATCAATCTGAAGCTCCTACCACCCCATCCAGAACATCATCCGATTATCCCAAAAATCGCACTCTCTTCAACGCTCTCCCTCAGATTGACCATACGTCACAACCATACAAACCTTGGACCTTTTCAAACTTAAATTAACCATTAGAATTTAGGACTCACACACTCACAAAGTCTACCATAGCTTTGTACCACAGTGGTCACTCATCAAAATTGCAACTCCTTCTCTCCTCTCTCATTCCTTTCCACACCAGCACACACACAT
>JABUQX010014150.1:87500-95000 GCA_015478945.1 Trachelipus rathkii
TTTTATGGTTATGACGCCATCTACTCCCCCTCCCACCCACCCCAACACTCCCTCCTAACACTGATCCATAACAACATTACTTACCACAACACAACTTCCGACACCTCCACTTTATTACCAAACGCACTAATAAAATCCCAATCCTGTTCCATCCTCCTGAACAAGACCACCTATAATATCTTCAATCTCTTCCCCAAACAACCTCACACCCCCCCTAACACCTTTATCCACATACCCAAATCTCATCCTCGGAGGAGATTTTAATGTACAATTCAAAAAAATTCAAAAAACCTCCCCACCCGAATCCCTCCCCAAGTCAACCAATCCCCTACTTCCCCAGACGTCACATTCTGTTCTCCCTACACCACTTACTAACATGGGACACCATTACTGACCTACAATCGGACCACCTTCCTATTCTTATATCTCTAAATTCCCCCCATCAACCCCCCCCAAAAAAAACTATTACATACACTAACTACAAAAAAGCAAACTGGCCCGCATATACTAATTATATTGAAACTCACATTAACCCAACACAAATCCACGATATAACATCCCTTCTCACCTCCATCACTCACTTAAACAATACAATCATCAAATCTGCAAACCTTCATATACCCAAAGGACACAGAAAATCATACAACCCCAAACTCAACCCCAATATCAGCCAACTCATTAAACAAAGAAACTCCCTCCGAAAACTCAATCCATATACCCCTCACATTTCTAACCAAATAACAAACCTAAACACCCAAATCTCTAACCTCATAACCACCAACACTACTAATAAATTTTCTGAATACCTACAACAAAACATCTCGCGCAAAGACAATAAGAAAACTTGGCAAGTTATCAAAAAATTAAACAATTCACGAAACAACCCCCCACCATCCCACGAATCCCCATCTTTACCCAATAACTCCCTCCCTTCCCCAAAACAACAATCAGACAGTCTTGCTAAACATTACGCTAACATCTCCCGTAAACCAACACACCCTGATAATAGGAAAACAAAAAACAACTCAGAAAACTCAAATTAGACCACAACCCCCTACCCCCATTCACAACAATCATGATAACAGAAACCATTAAAACCCTCAAAAATTCAACAGCATCAGGCCCAGACTCCATATCCAACCTGCACATAAAACACCTTGGAGAAAACGCAATCCTCCTAATTACAGACATCTTCAATAAATCCTGGCAACTCAACTACATTCCCCCAATCTGGAAACAAGCATACATAATCCCTAAACTAAAACCAAAAAAAGACCCCAACTCCCCTTCCTCCTATCGCCCAATTTCTCTGCTTTGCTCCATCAGTAAATTGCTAGAGAAACTAATATTAAATAAAATTTCCCAATCTATTCCTCTCCCAGACTTCCAACACGGATTTAAAAGCAACCATTCTACAACCACAGCCCTCACCTCCCTCACACAACACATCATTAATGGCTTCAACCAATCACCTTCCCACAGATCTATACTCACAGCAATAGACATAAACAAAGCATTTGACACCGTCCCCACACACATCCTTATTCAAAAAATCCTCCATTCCCCTCTAAAAAATAATGACAAAAAATGGCTTTCCAATTTCCTCACCAACCATTTTGCAAAAGTCTTATACAAAAACAACCTCTCCCATTCTATCAAATTACAAAACAGCGTCCCACAGGGAGCCATTCTCTCTCCATTTTTATTCAACCTTTTCACTGCAGATCTGCCCACCCCAATCCACCACTCCACCAAACTTATCACTTATGCAGACGACATCAGCCTTATTTCCCAACACCCAGACGTAAACACAGCCACACAACATACCCAAGAATATCTACATTTATTAGAAAATTGGTTAATCTCCAACAGAATGACTGCATCCCCCCTTAAGTCCTCTATCACCCTTTTAACCACTGACTGTCATCAATCCTCCCTCCATCCCATAATTACACTGAACAACAACCCCTTCCTTTAAACAAAAACGCCAAAAATACTAGGACTTACCTACGACACCCACATGACGTTTTCCCCCCACATTGACCAAATTACTTCCACAACTCAACGAAAACTAAACACCCTCCGAACCCTTTCCCAACACAACTTCAGCGACAGGAAACACACACTCACTACTATCTATAAACAACTTCTTAGAACAAATTTAAACTACGCTTCTCCAGCATGGTTCCCAGCACTCTCAAAATCGAACACAAATAAATTACAAATCTCTCAAAATACAGCCCTCAGAATTATCACAGGTTGCACTAAAACCACCCCAATCCAACATTTACATGATGAAACCTCCATCCTCCCCATTTCCACACATCTGGAGATGGTGGGGACTCAATTCTATCAGAAAACCCGTAATCCAACCCACCCTTGTCACCAAATTCTTTCCAATCCCCCTCGACAAAGACTAAAATCCATCCCTATATTTATCTCAATTCTATTACAACACTTACAATTCCCCAGCCCCCTCCCAATAGGTCATGGATTACACATATCCATACCCACCTAACAAACACTTACCTTCAAAACCGCCCAAATAATAATTTATTAAACACCCCCTCCCCAAAACTTTTCCCTAGAGAAGAAACGCTGTCCAGAAGAGGCCAAATGGACCTCGCCCGGAGCAGATCAGGTCACCACCCAAAACTCATGCAATATAAATATAGATTTAAATTAGACAATGTCACCTCCCCCACTTGCACCAGATGTCACAATTCTCAAGATACAATAGAGCACCTCCTTCTGAGGTGCTCAGCTCTCGACGCCCCCCGCGCCGACTTCTCTATATCCTCTCTCCTCGACCTGTGGAACCGCCCGGTGGCGGGAGCCGGCTTCCTGGAAGGTGTGGCCCTCCAATTAAGGTGGGAGAGGGGCAGAAGTAATATATATATATATATATATATATATATATATATATATATATATATATATATATATATATATATATATATATATATATATATATATATATATATATATATATATATCCCAGCAAATTTGCTCATTTACATATTTAACTTATTTTTATAAATGACATTTTTCGTTATTTTCATATATTCTTTTTTACGCTTAAAAAATTTATTTTTTTGCGTTAATTCAATAAATTTAAAGGCTATATGAAAGGTTTGGCAACAATGCTCTAGTACTTTAACATACCTAAAGATATATATATATATATATAAAAAAAATGATTATCAGAAAAATATCGATATTTCATCAGAATCTGTTGAACTCAACTAATAACCTGTAATTATCATTATAGGAAAATAAGTTACCTCATAGGATCCCCTTTTTCAAAACTATTTTCCCAATCTAAATCCAGATATCCTTGAATACACCACAAGATTCTTTAAACTTAAAATTATATATATATATATATATATATATATATATATATATATATATATATATATATATATATATATATATATATATATATATATATATATATATATATATAAGGAAAAGCTTCTTTCATGCTTATTCACTTTTCTGCATCTACAGTGAAATCAGAAAATTTGAATTTTCGCTCTAAAACTAAACAAATTCTCGTTACCATGGAAAAGCACTAAATGCCCTAATATATTGTCAAAAATACCCATTTTCACAATGGTATTCAAAATAACCTAGCCTGGGTACTGGGATCTAGCATTTTTCAAGCATTGGCAACATCGCTAATCACTAGGTATACTAAGCTAAATAATTATCAAACTTATTTTCATGCCTTCAGCAGTTAATCAGAAAGACATTATTTCCGTATTGATATTCATACTTTTTAAAGCTCACACGTGAACTTTACAGTTTATATCCTTTAAAAAAGAAAAGTCATTTTACGAATGTATCCGACCCAGAACAGACTAAAGTATAACGGGTTAAAATTTTCAAAATCCACCTAATTCTTCTTTCAAATTATTGCATTTTCAGATACTGTAAAACGATAGCCATAATTAGATTATGGTAAACCATTTGAATTGGGCGAAGTGTATTACTGATTGTGTTTACAAAGAAGAACAATGTGAAATTGGAAGCGTATACTTTTTCTGATTTACTTTTTATTTTTAGTAACAATTTGACAGTTTGCTTCATGCAAGGTTGATGCTAAGTTATGGTTATAACTGCGGAATATAAAATGATTAACTAAAAATAAAACGTGCAATACCGACTAGTCATAAATCATCATGGGAGCTGATAAAAGGTTGTGTTCCTTTGGGGGAAATAAAATTACCACTTCAGTTGGAAATAGTTGTATTAGAAAATACGAGTCTTAAATCAAATAATAATAAATTAAATAAATTAATCACCTTGAGCTCACTCCCTTTTCTAAAAGAAAATTCCTTTGAAGTTTTAAATTTCAATTGGTACTAACTATAGTATAATAAGTAACAAAAAAAAATGAGGTTCAGATTTTAGGTGAGGAGAATAGTTGATAGTATAATGATAAGTTAAAGAAGGGTTAGTTATATATAAGAAACTACTTTGACCTACTCTTCAATTACTGTTTAGTGACCTAAAAGAATGAAATTTGGGAGGATTTTGAATTACCTTTATTGAAATCTGTTCATGTTGAAGTAGACTTTCAACGTGACCACAGGTTGAAAAGTGTTATTATGAAGCTTTTTTTTTATTTATTTATTTTATTTTTTTATTATTATTTTTTTCGTAATTAATGAACCTATAATCAGTTAGATAGCAAAAATCTGACCATGTAAATGTAGAACCAGAAAATTACCCTCTGTCTAATTGAAATAGCAATAGAAATCGGTAAGATGTTTGATTTTTCATAATATAAGAACATAGAATGATTTAAAGGGCAGTGGTTAGACAGATTAATAATAAATTAACTTTTTTAAACCAAAAAGTGTAAAGCTCTCGACATTTTTAATCAAATAAAGATTGTAATTATTATGTGAATGGGAATTAACTGAGGCATGTTTATGAAGAAGAGGATCTGGGTGTGCATTATATGGTTATTGGTAGTAATTTGTAGGTGTAAAAGCAATGTTATAAACTAGATATAGAGGTATCAAAATATTATAACGAATAATATTACTTATATGAGCAAGAAAGTAATGGGGAAGCTTTAGAAGATGTTGCATATATTGTACACAAATTTGGACTTTGCTGAACAGCGACATTGACACGATTTAGGCAGAACAGCGCAAATCTAAAAGAATTATCTGATTTGAAAATAAGACTTATAAGGTAAGATTGAAAGAATCCGGCAGGTTTTCTGATGAACAGAGATGTTCTTTTGAAAGAATATTATTAAGAGTTATATAAAAAATGATCTCTCTATATACTGTTGAGATGAGTGTTCTTCATACTAGACCATAATAAAAGAACTTGAGGTCATAATAGTAACATAAAAATGAAGGCATTTACATGGATTTTTGTAAATGCTTCTTCAGTAAAAGAGTAGCCATTTTATGAAATAAATGATGTGAGACAGAGTAGCTGACATGCAACTTTTAAAGCAAAGTTGATAGATGTAGAAATGATTTGAGCATTATAAAAGTTGTGTTTGAGTACCCAAGAAATGACTTGATTGCGCACACGGCTCACTTTGACTGTTTCCGAAGCCAATTTGGGATCATAAAAAACCACGAAAATGCTCATTTTCTGACTTTCGATTTTGTAAATGCACAAAACAGGCGGAAGATGAATAATTACTATAAAAATAAAGTTTCTTATCCAATATTTGAAATTTTGAATTTCAAATCTAAATTGTAAACTTGAAACTTGGTATAAAATTTTCAGAATATTGATAAATGGAATTAATAAAAAGTGGATAACTCGTCGTTCGTTTTCAGACCGCCATACGCGAATTAGTAGATTTGAGAAAAAAAGGGTTTAAATGTTCGTGTTGTTTTTGAAAAACTTAGAAACCTTTTTAAAATTTCGATCCCATAAAAATAATAAAAAATATGGAAGTACTCTCTCAATTCCAATTGTTATAATTTTTAGGCCTATTTTATGTGCATGGTGGCGGTACTCTTTCGTTGCAGTCTTCTGACAAAAGTAAAACATATAATATGACTTTTGAATATAATGAAAGTTTATTTTTATAATCAAAAACACTTTTAATATTTTCTTTATAGTATGTTTTACTTTTTGAAGTGGGAAATTTGGTCATGAAAATGTAAACCCCGCCCATCATGCACACAAACATTGGTCCGAAAATTATAACATTAGATTGAAGTACTATAATTTTAATTATATTAATACTTCATGGGTTGATGTGTATAACTTAATAAACGCATTATGTTTTTGGTATCGCAAACTTTAAACATAATATAGTTTCACTAAAATTATAGTACTTCAATCAAATGTTATAATTTTCGTTTGCAGTGTAGCTTTCGCAGGAAAATTTCCCGCCAAAAGGTAAATCAGCATAAAAATATTAGGTATTTTCCTTCAAAATTTAGTACCAAACCAAGAGAAAATAAAATATTTGTGGTTATAAAAATAAACTTTTGTTATATTCAAAGTCATTATATCTGTTTTACTTTTTTGGCGAGAAATTTTCCCGACGAAAGTGCTATGGTGCACACATACACAAGATGGTCCGAAAATTATAACATTGGATTGAAGTACTATGTTTTAATGATATTTATATTTGCTTTAAAGACAAACCCTGTTGTTTGGTAGTCAGTACACAAGTGAAAAAGATAAAATTTCTTTGGACAGATAATGTGCACACACACACACACTACGCTACTACTACACACACACACACACACACACACACACACACACACACACACACACACACACACACATATTACACACACCTACACACACACACACACATATTATTATTATTATTATTATTATTATCAATGCAAACATATATATATATATATATATATATATATATATATATATATATATATATATATATATATATATATATATTTTTTTTTTTATATATATATAAACACATTTTTTTATATATATATATATATATATAAATATGTATAAGAGGAGGCAAGCTAAATCTGGCGAAATAAAACATATGAACCTTATATGTTTCTGCCAAACGATGTTTTTAAGGGCTTAGTAGTAGAAAAACAAAAATACATCAATCGATAGATAATGAAGTAGTAATTACTAATTACCAACGTATTATAATATTTTTTCTAAACTTTTAATGTGTTTTCCTAGTTTGTGTTTTTATATAGCTGGATTCTTCTGACATTATTCTCCCTAGAACTTTCAGTATGTCGATAGTATTTGCGGCTGCCAAAGCTGTTAAATCAATCACGGAAAGCGTACCCCTTGATATTCAGCTGCAGACAACACATTAAAAACAATTGCAGAAAATAAAAAATATAAAAATTTATAAAAAAATATCACTCAAAAAACAAAATATATATATATATATATATATATATATATATATATATATATATATATATATATATATATATATATATATAGCAGTTATATAAAGAAGTATATATATATATATATATATATATATATATATAT
>JABUQX010014150.1:100000-106305 GCA_015478945.1 Trachelipus rathkii
ACTTCTACTTGTTATATGTGATCGCTCATGAAAGTGATTATGTAAAACTGGACAAGATAATAAAATAGTATAGCTAATTTAAGTTGACTTTTTTGTGACTGCATTTAAATTTAAGAGCTAAAATTTGCCAAAATAAAAAGAAAGTAGGAAAATAACAAGTGAATGAATGATAAATAAGAGAATAAATGCAAAGACAAAAATAGAATTGCAAATATAGAGAGGGCTTTAGATGAAAATAAATTAATTTATTTTTCATGGAGAAAAGAAAGTCAATAAAATGAGGAGAAAGTTGTTGAAAGGAAATATAGGGGAGGGGAACAAAATTTATAAACTAATCATTTTATTGAATTTCTTTTTCTTGCATCAGCATTTCAGCAGTGAAATTATTATTTATCTCCTTGAGAGAGTCCTGTCCAGAATGCTTTTTAAGTCCTCAAGTTTTATGAAAATTTCTGGTAAATAAATGGCGTATTACAAATGTTATTGATCTTATAAAACTAAATCCAATCTAACATAAATTTAGAGTTTCACTGTTACAGCTTCAAGGGATCAGTTTAAATAACATTCTGCGTAAGACGAAATCACACATATAACAAATTTTGCACTACCGTTATATAATCAAGAACATCTCACGCAATGTTCAAGTATGGGAACAATGACATTCATAGTTTTGAACAGATACAAATCGTGTTCTTGAGGAGTGTTCTCTACTATGAATATTCTTATTCTACCAAAAGTTCTTCTAGCATAAATACTTTGTGGAATCGATAATGTAAGATAATCCTACTTCAATTCTTATTCCGATTATTTCAGATTTCCGATTCTAGATCCGGTTCAGATTCATCTATTTAAAAATTATTGAAATCATGTTTCCGATGTAGACTATTTCGAATATTAGGATTTCTTCGATCTAAATTCGATTCCAATTATTGAAAATCATGTTATTTTTATTCTTCCTTATTCCAACGATTTAGAACTTTCAAATTAGTGTTGGTCGATGCAGGTGGCGCGGGTCGGTTTAAATTTTCATTGCCAAGGTGAGGTGGGAAAAACTGGTGGTGCGGAGCGGTGTGTAAAACCTTCTCGGTGCACTGCCAACCTATTTCAAACTAGACCGATTCCAATTTATTTTGAGAAGGATTTTCAACCTGAGTCGGATTCCTGATTCTACTATACAAATTTAACCGATTCCGCGATTTAGGGTTCCGAATTTGATTCCTATTCCGTGATCCATTGTTCCAACTTTTTGATTTCTATTCTACAAGTTTTTCTTTTTCTAGAGAACGAGTGGACTGTGATTATCAACTCTCTCTCTCTCTCTCTCTCTCTCTCTCTCTCTCTCTCTCTCTCTCTCTCTCTCCCTCTCTTCTCCCTTTATATCACACTTCTCTCTCTCTCTCTCTCTCTCTCTCTCTCTCTCTCTCTCTCTCTCTTTCTCTCTCTCTCTCTCTCTCTCTCTCTCTCTCTCTCTCTCTCTCTCTCTCTCTCTCTCTCTCTCTCTTCTCTCTCTCTCTCTCTCTCTCTCTCTCTCTCTCTCTCTCTCTCTCTCTCTCTCTCTCTTTTTATCTCTCCGGATTTAAAAATTAAATTTAGCCTTACATTTATGAGCAATCAACAAATTTCTTTTTAAAATAACCTATTTTTTAAATCCTTCCAGGGAGTTAATCACCAGCTTTGCTAATGCCAACTTAATAGGTCACTTTAATATAGTATATTATTCTATCTCTACGAGGGGCATTTGAAGATTCTTATAGATGGAAACTATATTATAGGGATTATATTATAGATATTCTATTTTATAGATATTATTTACTGATGTTTTAACCTATTCAACTATCAGCAGAGTAGGAGTTTAAACGCGACTAAACGCCACGATTTAAACACTCGTATAGCTGTGGGGTCTGTTATCAGTATCTTTAGTAGACACCTGTATTACTTCTTAAAATATAATAAGATCGCATTGATCAGATAATTAATAGATGATACTCATTTTTTTTTAAAAATATAATATGGAAATTAACCATTTAAACTATTAAAAACATTTTTTAAATGTCATTCAAAACATAATATTGGAATGACATTAGTCAATAATCTTATTAGTACGCATAAATGAATTCCACAATAGTCTTCAACACTAATTAAAAAATTATCTTATAAAATCTCATTGTACAAGGAACATAATTTTAGGGGTTAGAGCCCGAATTTTTAGATATTGTGAGCTGATAATATTTTTCAAAATGATTAATCTCTTCTTGCATTCTGACCCTAATTTCTACAACGAAATACCCACCCTCAATTTTATCTGTAGTACATGATTCTATGAATTATTTAATTTTATTATTCCATGTTCTAAATGTTTATTGCACTTTTGTAATTTCTATATAAGAAAATAACGTTTACAGAAAGTCAAGCTAAAAAGACGTTTAAACCATGTACAGTGATAGTTTAACTTTAAACTTGGAATAACTTAAACCATGTTTGGGAAAGCCATTTTTGGTTTAGTTTAGAACAAGAATTAATCTATGTCTAACCTCAAATCTGGTTTAAACGTAGATGGGGAAAGCGGCCCTAAGTATTATAAATGATTACGAGTTTGTTCTATAACGTAGAAATAGATTAAAATATAGAGGTAGAAATAACAAACATATGTCATTGTAATTTATTTACAAAAAAGTCAACAATATTATGTTAATATATATATATATATTTATATATATATATATATATATATATATATATATATATATATATATATATATATATATATATATATATATATATATATATATATATATATATATATATATATATATATACGGTGGAATATGTTAGTTCAAATGACTAGTGATGTTTGATATTGTGTCTGACACCCCATTTAAAATGACCGTGATGATCTGTCATTACGTAGGTGTTCATCCAGGTTGGAAGATGATGATGATGGTGACCTCCTCTCTTCTTCCTGACGACAGGATTGGAGTCTGACATCAACATCTCTTGGCCTTCTTCATCTTGTAATCCAACGATTTCGTAGTCAGTTGGCGCTGCATCAAATTTTAACGAAGAAAATTGGTAAAAAATTGGTATAGGCAGCCTTTGTGTATAAAATTATAGAGGTGATTTTTTGATCTTATGATCGTATTATATGGCACTATGAATTAAAATTGGCATAATTTTTAAGAAAATTAATAAAAAAATAACAATAATATCGTAATATATTAAAAAGAAGTGACTGTCTCATATACGAATATTATCCATCGATCTTGTTATATTGTGTTCAAATTGTATGGCGTGCTCAGATTGGGAATTTGTGGAACATCAATTTGGTTAACCAGCAAATTGTTTTCCAACATTATGTCTGACACCCCATTTAACATTTCCATGGTAGTCAGTTTTGACGAAAGTGAATACTGGTCCTACTATGCCTGGTCCATAATGAGCATGACCATAACCCTTATCTGGAAGACCTCTTGCTGTGCGAATTATAGGTACTGGTTCTGTGAAAGGCAAAATACACTACCCTAAGTAAATCATGTGCATTCTAATAATAAAAGAGTGCTTAATAGAAACTAATAGAATCCGATTAAATATACAACAATCTACGTTACTTTAGATGGAAGAAGAAGAAAACAAAAGCAAAAGAGACAGAAAAATGATTAAGCATCTAAATTACCATTGAAATAAATAAAATAAATATTTTTAGAATACTAAAAGAACCGAATACGGTCTAAATAATAAACTCTACAAGGTGGATAAATGAAAACAATAGTGTTTTTTTAAAAGAATAGTTTGAAATCTAACTTCATACTTTCATTTATAGTTCCCTCATTCCCTTAGAGAAAATTCGACTTACCAAGATTCTCGTCCAAAACAATGGCTCTCTTGCTAATGATGTGTCTAGCAGGCAAAGAAGCTACGGCGGCGAATGCCACGAAAGCGAGGAGAGCAATGAGAGCCTGTGAAATTCATTAACATTATTTAAAAAATGCGAATTTCATAAATATTATTTTCAACATTCTGATCATGTTATATATATAAAGATATTATTATGTTGTTAGTTAGTATATATATACATATATATTATACATATATATATATATATATATTATTATTAGTATTATTGTAATAGTTATGTTAGTATTCTCAGTTATATATATAGTAAATATATATATATATATTATATAAAGATATTATTATATATATATATATATATATATATATTATTATTGGTATATATTATTAGTATATATATATATATATATTTTTATATATTATTATATATATTATTATTACATATATATATATATATATATACATATGTATTATTATTATTATAGTTATAATATAAGATATTATATATATACATATTATATTATATATATATATATATATATATATTATTATTATTACAAATATATAATATATATATATTTTATATATATTATATATATATATATTTATATATATATATATATATATATATATATATATATATATATATATATATATATATATATATATATATATATATATATATATAGAGTATATATATATATATATATATATATATATTTATTTATTTATATATATATATATATATATATATATATATATAGTTATATATATATATATATATATATATATATATATATATATATATATATATATATATATATATATATATATATATATATATATATATATATATATAAGACATAAAGCCAATTTAGAAGCCATGTTGTTAGTTCGAATGATAGAGAGACAGTGATATTTGAATTGTAAATTTCTTCTTTTTATACTCCAATTGTTTAAGCAAAGACTCGACTCTCACTTTAAAAAGCTCGATTTAAAAGAAATTTTTATAAGCATAATAAAAATTGATAAATTTAATTTGAGCGTGCATTTTTAGATAAAAAAATTTAACATTTCAATAATAATTTATAAATGCAATCTGTTATATATATATATATATATATATATATATATATATATATATTTATATATATATATATATATATATATATATGTACATAAATATATATGTACGTATATATATAGTTAAGAAGATATATATATATATATATATATATATATATATATAAATATATATATATATATATATATATATATATATATAGTTAGATATATATATATATATATATATATATATATATATATATATATATATATATATATATATATATATATATATATATATATATATATATATATATATATATTGTATTTAAATGGAATCAATTAAATTATTCTTTTTTTTAATTTTTTATGAATTCTATGTCCAGATAATGGTTCAGGGTTTGTCTCTTCATAGAAATTGCCTTAAGGTTCTTATCCTTATCTTTGTGTTCTTTAATTTGCGTCTGAGAGAGATGGCTTTCTTTTTTGAATAATTTTTACAAAGAACTTACTTATAAGTGGCGAGGCAAAGGGTTAGGGTTTGATCTCTCCTTCGGACCCAAAGTTGTAATTACCTAGAGTAATTTCCTTCTAAAATAGGGCTATGACCATGAGGGGCAAATTGTATTTAAGAAAAGTTATTTTCACACAATTATTACCAATTAAATCCTGATTTTAAATTCTTTTAATAAATTAAATTAATTATTAATTGAATAAATTATTAATTAAAAATCAAAAACTTATTTTTAATTTTTTTATTTTTTGATTTTTGACTTCTTTATTTTTCTATTTTATTTTAATTTTTTATTTATTTTATTCACGTAAATAAATTATAAATCTACAATGAATCAGCAATATATATATATATATATATATATATATATATATATATATATATATATATATATATATATATATATATATATATATATATATATAGTTATATATATATATATATATATATATATATATATATATATATATATATATATATAGATATATATATATATATATATATATATATATATATATATATATATATATATATATTATATATATATATATATATATATATATAGCATATATATATATATATATATATATAGCTATATCTACATAAATTTTTTATATATATATATATATATATATATATATATATATATGTAAATGTATATCTAAAGAATATATATAAATATAAATATATATAAACAAATATATATATATATGTTATATATATATATATATATACATATATATATATATATATATATATATATATATATATATATATATATATATATATATATATATATATATATATATATATATATATATATATATATATATGTATATATATATATATATATATATATATATATATATATATATAT
>JABUQX010014151.1:0-42674 GCA_015478945.1 Trachelipus rathkii
TCCCACCCCTAGTCTGCTGGGGAGTCATGGGGAGGTTGGATGATGATATACTGTATATATATATATATAATAGCAGGGCATTAACGCGTTAAAGCGTTAATCCGTTAATTAACTCGTTAATTTTTCGTTAACTTTTAACGCTTTCGTTAATTACGAAAAGAACGGACTATTAACGAGTTAAAATTTTTCCCTACATCCGTTAATCGTTACTTTTAATTTACGAGTTTATAAAATATTTTCATCAGATTTTAAATTGTATTAGATTCGATTTCGATAATAAACTTTGTTTTCAAAATTTCCTAAACGCTTCCTCGCAATGGCTCAAATGTGTTTATATTCTACACGGTTATTATCCTGTTTAGAAATGTTTGACGCTTTTGCTGTATTCTCATTTCTATTGGTTCGCTGAAGAAAAATAGATAGTGACTGTTGCCCGCTCAATGAGTCATTAACTTTTCGTTACTTGAACTAGAGATTCTTAATCTAAAAAGAAAATATAAGAACTAGGCCTCATAAGCGTTGTAATTTATAAAAATATACATATCATATATAGTATTATTATTATTAAACATGCAAAAATCTTGCAAGTTCGTTTCACTTTGTTAAATGGACTTTAATTTGCTATAAATTAACTTTTCTTTTTTCTTTGTTTCAAATTGATTTATTTTAAATTCATTTTATTTAATTTTTTAGTTTATTTCGACGTAAATATTTATTATTTATATCCACAATGAGTGTTGAATATGTTATATATATATATATATATATATATATATATATATATATATATATATATAGATATATATATATATATATATATATATATATATATATATATAGCCCATCAATGCGAGGCGTTAGCCCTCGCTCAATAGACAAGCTCTTGCTCCGTTGAGCAAGCCCAAAGGCTTGTTTGTATTAAAATTCTAAGTTGACATATCCTATTATTTTTACAATAATATACTACTCGGGTGTCCGTAAAAGAATGTCCCAATTTCAATGCTTTATTATAACAGCGTAATATATAATATCAACAGCATATCATACATCAGTGAAGGTCATTGAACAGAGTTTTCCTACATGTTCAATATGTGCCCTTCTGTTATAGGATATCTAGCCGATAATCCAACCTCCCAAACATTGGTTAACAGATTCTGAGTAATGGAAGGAACGGTATGTTCACAACTCTGCGTATAATTGGCAGCCCCATAGAAGAAATCGCATGGCGTTAAGTCCGGGGACCAGGGGGGCCAGATATATAGAGCTCTGTCGTCTGGACCATTATGACCAACCCAATGATCTGGGAGTAAGTCGTTCAACCACGCTCGCACTATTTGACTCCAATGTGGAGGGGCTCCATCTCGCTGCCATATAAAGTTTACCGCTTATCCTAATAATTGTGGAAAGAGTATTTGCTGTAATATATCGAGATAAGCGACCCCTGTTACGGTTACTTCTGCGAAAAAGAAAGGTCCGTAGACCTGGCGTCGGTATTTGGCGCAGAAAAAGTTAACCTTTGGGGAAACACGTTCGTGTTCTACAAGTTCATGCGGATTTTCAGACCCCAGATACGAACATTATGGCATTCACCTTACCCCTGGATGAAAGGTGGACTCCATCGCAAACACTACACGATCTAGAAGGTCAGCGCTTGACCTAGCACTGCACAGGCAAAGGTAAAACGTAGCATAATCGTCGGGCTTTAAAGCATGTACAAACTGCAACTTAGGACGCATGTGCATGTAAACGTTTCCTTAACACCTTCCACACCGTCGTTTTGGCACCTTCAGTTCGTGACTTGCTCTCCGAACGGATTTCTTAGGACTATGAAGAAACGAGACCCTGATACGGTCCACATCCTGTACAGTCACTTTGGGCCGTCCTGTACTTTTGCCTTTACAAAGACATCCATTATTGAAATTGCTCACCATCGGCGAATATTTTGCTATGAGGGTCGCATTGGAAACTGTAAACGATACGCACGTTGAATCGTAATTACAGATTCACACTTAGGCAAATTGTAGGACACAGAAAGCTTTACGCCCAGGACTCGCCATTGTCGTCAGGACTCGCCATTGTCAGAGAAGACTACATCTGAATGCGCGTATGTCGACCTATCAGGAACTTCTTCTGGCGCAAGTGCATTCGAAACTATGTAACTTTATTCTTCACTTTGATATGATATGATATGGATATTGTATATTATGCTGTTATAATAAAGCATTGAAACTGGGACATTCTTTAACCGACACCCGGTATTGAGTATTAATTATTAAGGTATTTACGCTTTGGAAGTATTCTTCGCAAGCGGTAAAGCATCTGCTATAGGTCAAAAGCCTAATTAATTTGTCTGATGTTTAATATCATTATTAATATTGTTAGGGATATTATAATAAAAGAAAATTAACAATAATTATTACTATTCCTACATATTGTGAAGACGGTTAACGTTAACGATTAACGTTAACTTCCGCTACATTCTTTACCGATAAACGCTTTAATGATTAACGCCGTTAATATTTTTTATGTTAATGATTAAAAATTAACGACGTTAACTTTCTCATTAACGGTGCCCACCTTTGTATATATATATATGGTAATAGTTGATAACAGGAGTTCTGAGAAATATATATAAGTGTAGATATATATAGTATATATATATATATATATATATATATATATATATATATATATATATATATATATATATATATATATATATATATATATATAAAATAAAAATATTCAAATTTAATATTTATAAATTGTTTCCATTGAAAAAAGATACCTAAAAGACTTCGTTGCAATAAAAATTGAAAGTATTTCATATACTGTAATATAACACTTACTTTAATTTATTAGCGATGTTGGAATTTGATAAGTTAAGGAGAATAAATATTTTCCATTGTTAAATGTTTCTGTTAAAATATTCAACCTTTACTCTGTAACATCTGTGTTGTGTTCTGGAGTACATTTAATTTTACCAAATTTCTTTTATACAACTTGATAATTTGGTATACCTATTTCTTACATTATTACTCCTAGTGACCGAGCTTTTGCCTTCATGTTGTAATTGAACATCTTATATAAGATCGAACTTTCTATACTGTTCATGTGTGGTTTTGTTTAGGGACTTCCCCTGTTGTTAGTATATTGACACAATATAGCCGCATTCCTGTGCTGTGGTAGTCTCAAAAAAAAAAATCTTTATTCTCCCTCGTCTTACCACTAGATGAGCGGTAGGGGTGCGTAACATGCACGGAAAATGGAATTGTTAAAGAAGATTATGACCTAAGTCGAAAAGGAAGCACCCCCCCTAATACCATCCCCTCCATACGCTTAAGTGAGAGCTCGTCACAGTCAGAAAATCTACTCTAGGTCTTCATAACCCCAGAACAGACCCATACTGTGGTATCATCAATGTGGGATTCATCTGGGCCAGGCTCACAACCATACTCCCTCACAAAACTCCCGTCATCCATTTCTATTATGCACCTTTCTTTTCGCCTCTGCCAAACTCACGTTCCTTTCCTTCAAACATTCCTTTTCCGACTCAATCCACTTTTTCTTTGGTCTCCCAGCACACTCGCCACTATGCATTCCGTGTAAGCAACCGACTATCATGCAACCTTTCCATATGACCAAACCAACTCGATACACACTCTTTATTCTCATTTAAGCTTTCTTAACACCACAATTCTCTAATACGTTCATTCCTCATATTTTCAATTTTTCTCACCTAACACTTGGGTGTTAAATCTTTAACTTCGCGTCTTATTCGTGTGATGCACGGCTATTATGTCAACTTAGGGACGACGCGGAGTCCCGGGAGCTTTCCGATGCCACACCCTAATGGGATGGGGTTTCAGGGGGGGAGAGGTTTTATGCTCTTGGCGTCTTGTAGGCGTGGTTTCCGCGGTTATCTTCCCATGACATATACATCATTTGCTTTATTGTATTTGGGTTTTTATATTGCGGTGTGGTTGTTACAAGAGAGAACTTTCTGACTAATTCGAAAAAAAAGGCGAAAAGAAAAACGTTTAAAGAAAGATGAACCTACACTTCGGTCACGCCCCCCCCCCCAACCCGACTCCTTCCTGGCCAATTTTAGACCAGGAACCAATAGGAGCTTTATGCCCTTATTGATGAAATGGTTAGTACTCCTCCACCCCCAACCAATAGTTTTAAATAACGGACCAGTTTCTATTACCCTGTCTGGACCAGCCGAGTCTGTTCTGGCCTCTCGGCACAACCCAATCACTCGAATACATCACTCCAGCCTTCACAAGAGCCCCTGCGCCAACAGTGTCTCGATGCTAGACACCAGAATAAACAAGCTCCAAAAACCGCTCAGTTCTCATGTTTACTGGATATATTGTCCCCATTTCCAAACCTGGAAAGGATCCAACTTCTTCCGAAACCATCGCCCTATTTCCTTAGCTTACAACAACTGCAAGCTGATGAAGAGTATAGTGGCTTCCCATTTAGTTCCCACGTTGGAGCAACTCCATGCATTTTCTAACTCAGTTTGGTATTTATTACCATCGCTGTGCTCAGGATCCTCTTCCTCGTTTAGATCACGACATACGTAAGACATTTGCTTCTAACCTGCTTCTTTCTTATATTACCTTGGCCGTTTTCTTGATCTCTCGATATGGTTTATGACAGCATGTGGAGGATTGAGGTTTTGCCAAACTTTCACTCCTTGGGACTTTGGGGGGGGGGGCAACTTCCCCATCTTCCTCCTTTTATTAGTATCGTCGGATCATTCGTTTCAAATCCTTTGTGAAACCACGCTGTTGAGGCTTTTTGTTATGGATGAGGGGCTACCGCAGGGAAGTGTGTTGTTTTTCGCAATAAAATTCAATGTAGTAGTCGATACTAGCCCAAATTGGTCCGCTGCTCCATTTATGTTGACAATCTTACCCTGTACATCCCTGGAGCAAAACTTCCGGTGCTTCAACTTCAGCTTCCCATCGATCGGGTTTCCTCCGGGTGGGCTTCACGTGGCTTTACATTCTTCACACTGAAAATTAAAGCCATGCTTTTCCGGAAATTCCCCGTCGAGGAGGTCAAATACACTCGCTTCCTATATTACACCTCTTATGGCTCCCGCCATTCTTACCAAATATACAATGAGGTTCTTGTTAGAGCTAAAACTGATCCAATTTATTTTCATCGAGATTGCTATTATAATAATTGTATCTCTTATGTCTAATTTATACTAAGATATAGTCTCACGCCAATACATCTGAAAACTGCATGATAATCGCAGGGTATACTCCAATAGTGCAAAAAAGCAAATGTAGGAAACTCCCTTGACAGAGATGTATGAGCGGAACCATGTATTATAAGCTCCGATTATTTGTGTAATAAGTTTACATTTTCATTGTATATCTTTATTAATTGGTGAGAGCATCTTAATATCAATGTATATTTGTTAAATATGTATTCTATACTTATGTCTTTAGACATAATTAGATATGCTTGCTTTAATAATTTTGAATAGAATAACTTTTAATTTTTTATGTATTATTAGGCCATTACTTTATTTACTATATCAGTTATGTAGATTCATTCCAAATATGAGAAATCCGCATAGGTATACCTTACCCACTCATTATGTAATATATATATTAGTTAACTCATTTGTAATATGAAGGTTATAATTTTTATATACTTGTATAAATTATTATAACAGTATCATATTTTCACTCACATTCAACGTGTTAACGGAATTATCGACAATACTAATTGTCATAGTACTAATATAAATATATATATATAATATCACTCACCATATTATTACAATTATGTATAATAAATAATAATTTAATTTATGTTCGTACTTATGTCTAAAGTATAATTGCGCTCAGTAGCATAAATATTTAGCAATAAGTCAGAAGTGAAATAATATATATAAACCCGTCGCTGTTGAGTAATATATAATATATAATTTAAATATAATAATAATTATAAAATATTATAAATTATTATATATTATAATATTATATATATATATAATAACTATACGAGCAATAATTTAAAGAAATCAGAAGAAATATATAATATTCACTGAGAAGATATTAATGCTATCCATACGAACTCATGCCTTCAAACTTCAAACACAAATATTTCGGCAAAGGATGAGTAAAATAATTAATTTAAGGTATAAATAAAGGTACCTTAGTACTTGAACGTACTCTAGTATATTAAATATTATTATTAGTTATATATATATATAAATATAATATATATATAATAATATATAAAATATAATATTATAAATATATATACTCAATATATATTTCTAATAATAAATGATGAGTATAAAAACGTAAGAGTTATATATAGAGAGCAAGGGTGGAGAAAAGCTAGCTCGTCTGAGAAAACTTGGCCACATTTTGCAAAGATCGTTAACAACTTGCTGAGCCGTGACGAAGAGTTTGTCGGCTCACAGGCAGCGCGGCACCTGTAAAACACAATATCTCCGTCTTTCGATATGAGGACCCTCACACTAGTATATACTTATATACCTTATTATTACTATATATTATTGTATGGTTTTAACTTTGAATGCTGAAAGTATCAATTTGAGTATACTTTATAATATTTATATATAAAAAGTATAATATATATATATATGATATAATACATTTTTTATTCTAATTTTTTATTTTAAAAGATATACGTATTGGCATACTATAATGATTGCGCTTCTCCTCTAATAATATGATAATATTACTACTAGTATTTATATGGAGTAAACTATTATAGTGTCCATATATCAATAATAAAGATAAGTATTAGTGAATCACCTAGTGTATTCGCTATTACTAAAGAATTATATAAGAGAATAATTAAAATAGCAGTGGCCTCATAATCGTGCTGACGTAGTTTGATGAACTACAAATATCATTTTAAACTTCACTATATCATATACTTATTAATAATGATAAGGGAGAGACTACTTAAAGTAAGAAGACTACACGACTATATCATCAATTCGTACTAAATAAGTATGACTGCCATTCTATTAATATACTTATAATATATATTATCATATATATAATTAAATAACTATATTATATTTATAATATATTATATATATTATATATATAAATATATATAATTTATATATAGTTATAATATATATATTAGTTATAATTATATTATATATTAATAGTAATATATATATTTAATTATTAATAAATATTAATTCCAAGTTTTTTGGATAGAGTTTTAGCTTCCATGAAGATCAGGCGAAAGTGATTGTTGGCATCACTGATTAATTAAGATAAAGTTTATTTAAGGGTAAAACTTAAAAGTATAAGCTACTTTTTAGAAGGTTATTTTGTTATTTTTTTTCATTCTTATATAATGATTTTTTAATAAAATATGATGATAAATTAAATTGTAAAAATAAATATATATTTCCTTTAAGTTTTATTTTTTAATATTATTGTTGTGAAAGTGAAAATGGGAATTTGATAGTCCACGGTATTATATGGGTTTAAAGGCCCGGATGTAAAAATAATTATGTAGGGGTGAGGGGTATGTAAATGGATAATATTATTAAAATCCCCACAATAGCTCTTAGGTAATAGAACCAAAGAAATAAGTGGAGACTATGTGAGGTCAAGTTAAGAATAGGTATAAATATTAGTATCCGCTGGATAGGGAGTAGGAATATGTGAGTTTTATTTGGAAGAAGCTAGAGAAGATAAACGTGCATCCCTATATGAGAAAAGGATAGTAATGGTACTGGAGGTTTTTATTCTAGATTGAAGGTTGGGGTGGGTTTGTGGCCCCCACCTTGTGAGGCGCAAAGTGGGAATTGAAATCCCCACAAATGGACCCCGTAGATTAGTCAATAGTGAGATAGTGAGTTCCCTCTTTTCCACGTTACCCTATAGTTAGTGAACTAATTCTCATGTGGTGGTGAGATAAAAAATTTTTTTCCTGATCTACTGAGGCTAGTATTTATACTACTAAATATTAAAAATAATATAGGTGGTCGATAGTGAGCATGAGTCATTATTTTTTCACCCCCTGGGAAATGTCAAGCTGTACTTCCAGAATCTCATATATAAGATTATATATTATAATATATATATATATACATTTTTCCCTACCTACTGTATCTCAGTGCATATGTGGTCGCACTACTCTTATTAGGCTGGGCCAGTAATATTTAATAAAGACAGAGAATTGGAAAACGAGAGATAAAGTATTCCCTCCTAATACCTGGCTTTTGATGTAAATAAAAACACATTATATATATATATAAAAAAAAACAGTTGTAGTCATTTATAGTCGTCCAACTTGACCTCAATAAATAAATAATCAAATAAGTAATTAATAAAATTCTATATATTTATTATCGCGGATTAAGTGTCTTTCGGGATGCTGACCGTAACATTTATTATATGATTATATTATAGAATGATACCATTAAACCTACCTATGTCCTTTATTCATTAATAGCTAAAATAACATATAGAATCTTTATATATATATATAATACAAGAATTATATAAATATTATACATAATGTTATATGAAAATAACGTATTTCTTAATATATATAAAGTAACTAATTAAGTATTATATCCTTTGGCATTGTCTATAAAATAATATCTTATTCTTTACTAGAGTAAATAATTTAAAAAAATTAAAAAATTTTAGATATAATAATAGTATTCTTAATGTGACTATACTTATATATATACAGTATTATTGACTTATTTTTTATCTCAGTAGCTTATTTTATTATTATTTTAATGTATATTGAATAATATTAATATAATAATAAATATTTAATGTATGTTCATCTCAAGAATAAATTCTGATATAGTAAATTTCTAATATTTAATAATTACATAACCTATTAAATATATATTATAATATTATAATAATATATATAAATAACTCAATCCAATATACGGGAAGCTAATCGACCAGGAAAGTCTTGACCAAACTACTTTAAAATGGTATTTTATCAATAATATATATATTTAAACTGAAGATAAGATAATTCTGCATATAATTATTTATACAACATTTATAATAGAACTAGATAAATTGAATTCAATAGTAGAGAATGTATTTAAGCTAGAGAGAAGAGACTTTATAATTATATTTAGGAATTATTAAAGTATCATATGTTTTATACGCCGCTTATTAAAGTAATAATATATATCTATCACGCTAATATGTACTATTCAATAATATAAAGTAAAAAAATTATTCAAATTATTATGTAAATTATACTCTCTCCCCCCTTATATAATAGTATATATATAATATATAATACCAAATATTTGTAATGAAAATTTATAATTTGTAATTGAATTTTGCATGTCATTCGTTATTGAATGCAAATTTAATCACTCAAAGTTTTAATCAGATTTTAAAGTATTAATCTATTCTGAATTCCAAATACAATCGAATTTATAACATATTTCAAAATACTAGAAAACATCACTCAAATGGCTAGATTGGATAGCTATTGTATGTTAGAGATTATAATTATATTATGATAGATATATTATTAGATCAGTATGGAGTAATAGTTAGACCACGTATATTATTGACTATGCAGTGAGTCAACAGTTGAGTACTGTTACGACAGGTGGAACGAATACCTTCAGACCCTAATATAATATAATTTTACTAGAGCTCTGCGAGAGTGCTCGTAGGAGGAAATATAAACATAAGTAATATAAGAGAGTCAACACATCAAAACTAATATTTTGGGTTTTTATATGATATGAATAAGAAATATATAAAATTAAGATTTTTATATAGTATAAGAGACAGCTATTGCTGAACTCTATGCGAAAAACTTATTGTTATGAATATTCTACAAATAATTTGGATGAGGGGAATAATGCTAATAACAAAAGGAATAATTAGGCAAATCTTAGATGAGACCTATGGCTCGTCTACACTTGAGAGACCAACACATCTTACACAATTCTGTGAGATAAAGAGACGTGCATCAACACACAGAAAACATCTTGAGAAGCTCGGGTTTTATGGTAGCATATAATATTATCCTAACATGAAACCCACTGAGACACAGGAGAGACAGATGCAGGAGATTATAGGGCTGTACTGAGATGGTTCTATATAACTCAGTTCCTTTGATCAAACATTCTGACAATAACAATATATAGTACATGTATACGACTCTATGTGGCGAAGATGTACATCAATTCGACTGAACATGTAGACATCAAGGTAAGGAGTCTATAATATATACAACATATACAAGAATAAATAAATAAAACAAATAAAAAAAAAAATATTAATATACTGAGAGTGAGACTTAGAGTCGAGAGGAGGAAGTTGTGCTCTCTATGATCGATCTATTATAATTCAGAACCTATGAGTTCATTTATAGCAAAGATAAAGACAACAACCTAATACACAGAATACAGTAGCATCTGGAGACTATCACTATTTCTATAGTTCTCAGTACCTATTGTGTTCGAACACTGACTCTGTCCACCACTTACTTAAACATGATTCTGTACCTTCACCTCGAGATAATATTGTAAAATGCACTCACGATAGAGGTTCTAACCAGCTACACTACACTCATATTTACTGTAGCACGGAACATTAGAGGAGCGAAGCTTGTTTTGAGCAATAGACTTAGAGATGCGAGTTTCACGATCTAAATATAAAATATATAATAAGGGTAAGGAGCGAGTGGAGTCTCTCAGAGAGAGAATATCTAGACTAGGAAGCATATATTATCTTATTTCATAGAGAGACTTATATAAAATTACTTCAATAAAAAGTTTTCTCTTATTTTTAACAATGATAAAATTTAAGATTTTTATAAAGAAATAAAATTAAATAATATATTATATTACTAAATTTCTAGTTATATCCGAGGTGCATATGTGAACGCACCTTTATCCTTAATATAGCCTAGTATTAAGGAGAGAGCGAAGGTGGATAGATATTAATATATATATATAATATAATATTATTATTAATATTATAATATAATAATATATAATATATAGTATATATTAAATATATATAATATATATATATATATAATATATTATTTATATAATTATATCATATTAATTAATATAATCGGGTATTACGGTGTTTTGCATATATGAGTTGGATTAAGGTGGAGAAGAAGAAGAAGAACCTAATTAAGCTAATTTAGTCTATATATTTTTATATTAAATATTTACACTTATAAAAATAGATATAAGGGAATAATTAGTGAAATGAGATGAATAGAATATAGGTATAATTTATTATTTTTTAGGTAATACATATTATTATCAAATATAATAATATATTAAAATAATTAAATAGCCTCTTTAAAACTTCCCCAAATTAAGCCCTTAATTTTAAAATACATTAAAGTTTTTTTACCGGTATCAAAAGGAAGCTTTTTATATTCACTAGTAGCGCTCTAATAAAAATTTTTTAGGGAACTCTATCACTTATATATCTCCTGATTTATTTTCCGTTTCTACTGTTATTTATTTTCACGGCTCCTTCCTCCTCTATATCCTTGAGTTTCTATCCCTATAGTTTATTCACCTTTATTCCTTTCCAAAATACTTTAAATTTTTGTAGGTCAGTACTTAAAGATTATTCTATGAGCAAACTCATAAGGGATAAATTTTTTGAACAGAGATATAATAGCTTTTTTTTATTTAATTATATAGTTTTTAAATGTGGTTTTTTTTAATAATATATTAATAATAAATATACATATATATAAATATATATATTAATATATATAGTTATATTATTATATATATTTTAATATTATATATATATATTTAGATTTTTAGTATTTATAATAGTTTATAATACAACTTATAGAATATATAACTACTAGTATTAATATATATTATATATATTATATTTATATATAAATATATAAATATTTATAATTATATATATATATATTAATTTATTATTATAGTATATTATATATTATATATAAATAATATAATATATATATATATAATATTAATATAATATATAATATTATATATATAAATATATATATATATATATATATTATATAATAAAATAATTTATATATAATAATAGTATATTTCATTCGTAATGTAGTTTAGATATATTTCAGTATTAATTTATAAAATTTAAATATATATAATATATTATATTAATATATAATATGAGTTAATTAATAATAATAATAAATATGCATTGGAATTACTATATTATTATTAATATATATAAGTTAATATTATATATAATGTATATAATTCGTCCTCCCTTGTAAAAAAACTTGGTAGGGAAAGAATTATATATTTAAGACTAATACTAAAATATATATATTATATTATAATATAATATATTATATGATCTTATATGATTTTATAGTAAATGATATAATTTATTTAGTAGTAGTATTATAATAATAGGCTACCATAATTTGTCATACCAGGGTATTTATACTCACCTCACTGAGAACGCGTATGTTACATATCCTGACCAGGAAACTACGGAAGAAGTGTCTAGAAAAGCATAATAATATGATCTAGAGCTTAATGTAATAGCATTATGTATTATATATACCTAGCAAATAATAACTTTTAGACAAGCCAAACAGTCTTAGCATTAAAAGTCCTAATTTCCTTAATAATTCACTGTTTTGAGAGATATGTCTCAAACAGCTCACATGAAAGACTGACGGAGAGGGAGCTCGCGACTAGATAGAATAATGACATTGTAGCTGTTATATTACAACATACGCTATTTTAATATCGGTAAGTATCACATGCACTAAAGGAGTATAGAGGATATCACTTAGAGAAAATATACTAGTGTTATAATTGAAAGAGGCAGTAGTCAGAATTAAAAGAAAGAGTTAGTGATGGTTAACGGCGCATTGATGGTAAGCCTATAATCACAAATGAAGCAAACTATGCGTTGAGAGAAGATATATTATCACACATGTTACTGTATGATTATCACTGGATATAATGCGTTAATATTGTAGCAATAGGCAATATATGTTCCTAAATAATAAAAGGCAATTCAACAGTTAAGGAGGTTGTTATTCAAATAAATCTGTATAGCAATGAATTATAACGTTGTGTGTGGCCGGAAAAACGGGTAAGATTTACTCGTACAGAATGAGGTTCCAGAAAATGATGACAACTTAATTCTCAAATCTGGTTCGATATCTAATCAGTTTCTGTATTTATTTTTTAGATAAACATGTGTTGGGAAGGTTGTTTTATACATGAAACTTGTGGCAAATGGCAATAGAAACTTTATTGCGTTTTGTTCATAAAAAATGTCACAAAGGTTGGACACTTAATCAATCAGTTAACATAACTAAAACTATCTTTAAATTTAAATATTGCATCCTTAGTCGTTGGTGGAAGTTCTTTTAAAAACATTTAAAGATCATCTCTCATTTCAAAAATTCTCTTCAAAATATTCCCCCTGGATAATCGAGCATTGCAATAGATGTATTTATATAATTGCATTAAAGTGAAGAAAGGAGACGTCAGTATTCGAACTAGAGCTGCCGTAATCAATCAAAGTTTGGAGAGAGGGAGAGGGAGAGGGAGAGAGTCAGAGAAACCTTCTCCCCTGGAAAGCAGAATTAAAATTAAGTCGTTTAGAAAATTATCTCATATTATTCGGAGAAAGAGACGAGAACATACCATAATATGGGAATATAGTCTCATCAATATGATTATTATTATTATGTAATTATTATTAATATTATTATTATTATTAATTATGTAATTATTATTATTAGTTATTATTATTATTGTTATTATTAGTTATTATATTATTATTATTATTATTTATTATTAAAATTTTTCATTGTTCACGCAGAACAGTATAATAAAAAATTTAATAATGTAATGTATAAGGATAGCAATGAGGCTCTGTTAGGAATTTTATATTAAATTTAAAACCTTCTCATTTGTTAAGAAAAAATTTATTCGTCATTTACGTAAAAATGATACAGTATAATAATAAATTATTTATTTATTATCTCTTACTGTTTTCAAATTCATGGATTTCATATCTGTAAATATTATCAGTAGCTGATATGTCTATATAATTCTGTTCACAAATCTCATTTGTTTAAAAAATTTTCACTCCGTCATTTTTCCTATTATACTTTCAATTTTTTATTATGTCAATTTGATTAACTTTTTATTTCACTTTATCTATTTCTTTCTCTTACATCAGGGAATCTGGTATTTTCTGTTGCTCTACTTATTATTGGACGTCTCCCATCTATGTATTATTTATGCATATATTATGTATGTCACACAAATGTTGGGCCAAAATTAATATTTATTTGATATCCATCTTAATTACCATAACCCCCTTACATCATATCTTGTATCATAATTACTTAAAGTATAACTTCTTACATCATGATTCCTTGCGTAAGAATTCATTTGCATTAAGTAAATTATAGTATGGAGTGTTGACTTAAAGGGAAGTTTTTCCATGTCATTAAACATAACCGGGTGAAAACCCAAGGGAAAACCTTTTCCCATTTCCCTTTGAATTTGTCCGCCGAGCAAGTATGTATATGACGGTCAGGCAAAGTGAGTTCTGTTTTGATGATGGTATCCACATCCTCTCAGTTCTCTGCATTCCGCATGTCACAAGTCACAGCAAAATATTGGTTGAAGGAGTGTAGTACAAAGAAAACTGAGAAATCTTTCTTGTCTCTACAGTCTCGTATAAGAGAGGAAGGGAAACTACACGTTTTTATATCCAATTCATCGCTCTCCAGATAGCTTCGCTCTGTGGGAGATAATGTAGCACATGGATGCCCCTTGAATGAGGGTGCGTAAGACTAGTCGACACTCATGCCCATAAATACTTGTTATGTTCCTATAGACTTTCTACTATGGAATCTTCGCTCTCAGACACCACGTATCGCTCGCCACTAAGTAAAATGTCTTTTGAGACAGAAGACTCATAAAACACACACTCACAACGCCTTTTTTTTTGACCCTTCCTGAAAATTTTTTATTCCTGCAGGAGAAAGCTGCTGGCCAAGGGGACCAATTAAAATATGTTTGGATTTTTACACAGCTGCTCACTCTAGACGAAACTTCCTTTGGTTTTTGCCCTCCTTCCTGAAAGCATTTTTTCTACATCCCATCCAACTTTTTTTTTCCCCCTCAGCAATAAATTAAAGAAAAGCACCATCAATTCCAAAACAGTAATATGTTTGTGATAATTTTAAATAAATCAAAAAACGAAAAATCAAGTCAGCTCCCTTATGAAAAAAAATTAGCATTTTGGCCCCATACCCTTTCCTTTCCTTTCTCCCTTGCTTTTTCCCAATTGGGGGGTATTTTTAAACACATTGGAAACAACGACTCTATATATCGCGAAGCCTGGATAGGAGTCTGGCGTACGAGTAAGACGAAAGCGTGACGTTATGGCTCGGATCAGGTAGAGACGCTACATATCTTAGGTGGCAGACATCAGAATTTATTGTTTGCATAGCTGTAATTTCTTTTTCAACTTTCCCTGAGTAAGTCTTCGAGAACCCTAGCTCTCGCTGACGTCTTTTTGATATACGTTGAGAGTGAATTGTGCTTCACGCATAACAGAAGTTCAGATCGCGCACCGGTATATGTGTCACGTGAGCTTGAGTTGGACTGCAGTTGTCCAGGAAGATTAGCCAGAGAGAGCAGCAGCAGGACTGTCCCCACATCATGCACTGATGCACCTGAGAGTACACAGAGTTAAGCTCTTGTCTTCTCGTTGAATCATGTAAAAGATTGCATTCACTCATTGATCAATTTAGAATTGTGTCTCCCCAGAGCATAAGGCTCCTTGTTCAGCTAAACTGCTGTGAGCTACTCTTTAGCACGGTAGAGCACATTGCATTTCAGACTATTTGGTGTTCTAGGTTGAACACACCGAAAAAATTGTACATCAGAATAACAAGCACCTCTATAGGGAAGGAAATTATATAGTATGTTGAAAGAGTGTGTGTAGCGTTTGATACGTAAGCGAGTGAAAGTGTCGCGATTGGGTGGCTTACCTGATACGTGATAGGCTGGCATGTGAGGATATGCGAACGTCAAGTGTGGCTAAGGGCAATGCGTTGGGGCGGCGTGGGGCACCAACGGACGTGAGCGACTATTATTAGATTATAATATATGATATTAATTAATTATTAATTATATGTGATTATTGATTATTATTTATGATGTGAATTTATGGTAGTTATTTATTATTATTATTATTAGTTATATTAATTAATATTATTAATTATTATTTATTATTAATATTATTACATAATATATTATATGTATAATAATAATTTATTTATATATTACCTTTATTACTCTATTTATTTAAGTCTCATGTTCAGTAAGCTTTATATATGCAGTCTAGAAGTTTGAACAATTTTGGAAGGCGTGGAATTCGTCTGGCTTTTTCTATCAGTATGAGCGCCTGTGTGGCCTGAGATTGAGTTTAATATTCTCCGATTATCTAAGACTTGTATATGTGGAGTGGAAGCATAGATAGCTGGAGTTGCGCTTTCCTACCATATCACCTGCTCTGAATCTTCCTCGTTGCTTTATCTGGCCAGACGACTTCCTCTTCTCCACATAGCATGCATCTATCTATTAGTGCTTGGAAAATTTTGAAAGTAGAATTGGATGACGAGTGGTGTTATTGTGTATATAACTCAGAACGGCGCAGCCTGGTCTTTTGTGTAGAAGATTTGACCAAAATGGAGTAGATTTGCTATGTGTGATCCAAAGGTGCGGCGAATGCTCTTTATGTTGGAAGCGAGACTTTTTTTGTCCAGTAATTTGGCCGAGTGCTATCTAGGTCTGCCGTCTCTTTTACCACTTGATATCCACTTAGGTATTTAGTCGAAGGAGACTAAAGGCTCTTCGAGTGGAATCGCTGAAGAGTAATTGCCGTTCTGTGACCCTGATTGTTTTTTTTAATGTCTGTTAGTAAAAGCGGCGTTTGTGTTGACGTTTCTGGGTTTCTCTCAGATGAGCAATTTTGGCCGTTTTAAGCTCAGTGTGTATATGAACACTAAAGATATAATATTCGAGTAATTGCTTAGACAACTTGATGAGTTATTTTAGTCAACATCTTTAAATTCTCATGTTAATATTTTTAAATATTTTAGGAGGTGTATAAATATTAGGAAGTGAAAATCCGTTCTATTGGTGTCGAAAGCAGGCGCTTCTTCAGATGCGTGTTCGCGAGCTCTTACAAATGGCATCGAATTCATATTTTTTATATCCTTAGCAGTTAATCACTTTCAATTTTAAACTTACATTTAATGAAATAATGTAAACAAAACCATTATAAATTTAATAATGATTTTCAATTCGCACATGTGAAGACAATGGCTAAATCAAAGCATCGAAGGAATAAATGTTTATGGAAATTATGAAAAGGAACTCTGACTTATATGGTAAGTATTATGACACTCAAATGAGAAAACTAAAGTCCTGATAAATTGACTGACAGAAGAATAGTAAACGCATATGAATAGAAAATTACTTAAACACAGAAAAAAGATGCACATGAAACTGTTTACAATTTGCATTATGTTCGCGAGCACGCATAATTTTCATTGAAACAATAGGTAGTAGGGGTTGGCAAGCAAGGTCATGAGGCGGTGAAGCTGTATTAACAGTTGATTAATCAATGTTGAATATAGAAGGTGGTATACGATATTGGCGAGGAAGTAGGTATTAGATATTGCGGGCAAGCGTGTGATCTGATCAAATGAGTAAAGATACTTAAGGTTAAAGAATTGTATACATGAAATATTTAATAATAGTGGATCTATATAGCGTATGATTTTTATATTATGTGCTCAATGATGATATGGTATTTTGACTGTATATGCATTAGATCGGTGTTAGAAGGGAGAAACAGTGTGATTTGTAGTATATTAAAGCATGAATTCTAACGACTAAGAATAGTATATACTATCACGAGGTTATATGTAACTGGAAATATGAGGAGGTATAAATGAAGTGTGTGTCATAGTGTGAGGTATGGTGTGTGGACAGAAATAGAGTGTTTGTATATGCAGATATATGTACTTCGGAGAATGTGTATTGTAATGAAGATATAGGATAAAGGGTAGGCTTGATGACTACATCATGATGATTAAAATGAAATTTTATTGCGTGTATGATGAATGCTGTTCATTTTATACTCTGGCCGGAGCATATGATATGGGATATAAGTTTTCGAGTAAAAGTAAGGTGCTAGTATTGAGAGTCGGTGAGGTTTAGAGAGGCAGAATCGCTAGTAGTAATAAGGAAGGATTTGTGTGATTTAAATAATGAACGTAGATAAGAAAGTAATAGATGTGATATGTAAATGTGAGAGAAGGAATAGCCCTGCAGTGTGAAGTTATGGTATAGTATCTGTGAGTACATAGTCATTATGAAACAGAGTAATTCATGGAAGTTTTAATGATTTTTGAAAAGGTGGAGTAACTGCTGTTTGGACTGAAGAAAAGGGTAACCGGATGAAATCGAGGATGTGTGGTGGAGGTGGGTAAGTAAATAGGATAAAAGTGTTATGAATATTAGTGTGATTACCAAGAGAGATTGTGGTGGCACAAGTGTCATATATATTTTGGTGAAGGTGATATAGCCACATGAGAGAGAACTCGTTTTAAAATGAGTGGAGTGAATAGTGAGATGCGGTCGTGCTAGCTATAATTTGTATAACTACGTGTCTACTAATGAGGATGAGAAGCAGGTTTATTATGTTAAGGAACAGGGGCGTTTTTTAGTTGTAGACTTAAGTAGTGCACGGTATATGAGGACATGGTTATAGGTTACAGAAGATACACGTTTGTTATCTCGAGGCACAAGTTACACCTGTGCGGTATTACTAATATGATTGAAATGATTGAGACTAATCCTTAAGGTAGTAGTCATAGGGTGCCATTAGTGTGAGAAGATATTAAGTATAAATGATAAATAGAATGAAACGTATTAGAGGTTTTGTTGGTTGGTTGGTGAAATGTGAAAGGTAGTAAATGAGAAGAATAAATGATAATGTATAATATTGAAGATATGAGTATTATTATTATGGAGTCACATAGTTGGGTATTAAGAAAAATGAAATGATAGAATAGGACAGGATTCGAAAATTTTTTAATAGTTATATTATAATTAAACAGTGTAGTATGTATTATTTATGTGAGGTGAATACTGAATCCACGGCGTATCTGAGGATAGACCTAGAGATGAGAAAAAAGAGTGAGATTAGGGATGTCACAGGTAAACAATGTTTTGCAGGTAGAAGACCAAAATTAGGTAGGAGTATTTTGGCTATATGAGTAGTGGAGCGAGAAGATAAAAAGTGATTGGCTATGCTATTAGGAGAATAGAATTATAGCGGAATGGATGTTAGGTAAGGTAGGAGTAGGTGGTATTTCGTATGCTCTCACATAAATTTATCAGAGTAACTGAGTGAGCCCAAGGGTGGGATAGTAGTAGATGATCACTACATGATATATGACGTCTACGCTACATCTAGTGAATTAGATATTTAACCCGGGGCCAGTAGTGGAGAGATATCCTTCGCAGTCACCTAATATAGTGGGAGATAAGCTACTCAAGGGTGATGAGTATATTTTCTGACCTGAACGAGGTTCATTACTAATATTTAATTTGTACTAGATGAGGGTAGCCGTGTAACATGTGACCTGTGGTGACTTATTACCCTTATTCGTACTTTTTATTGTCCATATATTCTACGCTGATCTTAGCACTTTTTTTTCTTTTTACCTAGTAAAATAGCATATGTTTATAGTAGCCACTTTTTAACCGTTCCCAAATGTCCCTTGGGGCGGAGCAATAAAACCACTGAGAGAATTGATAATTTTGGACAGAGAGAGAGAGAGAGAGTAGTAGGTCAGACATATTGGAATACCACCTTATATGCTTATATACTATTAATATAATTGATTATATATATTATATATATCTATTATATATATATATTACTTATATATATTATAAATTATATATAATAATATATAACTTATATCATTATAATATTATATATATATTAATATATAATATTATACTTATCTTTATATATAAAAAATATATTTACTAATATGTCATAACTATATTATACTTCAGATAGCTTATACATGTTAAACAGTATAATTATGATATATAATATAATAATATTAGTTATATTATAATTTATATATATATTATATATATATATATATATTATATATATTATTATATAAATATATATATAAGTATATATATAATATATATATATTAATATATATATATATAATAATAATTATACTCAATATTAGTAATAGAATTATATATTAATATGAATATTAATAATGTTAAAAGTTAAATTTTGGAGATATTCTTGTTTTTCATTATATTGACTTACGCATATATATATATATTATATATATTATTAATATATAATATATATATTAAATAGTAAGATGAGACAATATTAAGCTAAGAAGACCGTTAAATAAAAGTAGGAATAATTTATATAAAAAATATGGCTAAATAATGCTTACTCGCATTAGTGCACTTTAATATATGTTGTAAATTTATATATTTGCAGTAAGCGCGAGAGGTAACATGAGTAAGTGGCACAGTCTCAGAGGATAATATCAAGTTCAGTTCATCTATTATCTAATAATATTCACATGTTAGTAAGGATGTAGAGATAGCGATGTCATAGATCAGTATTCTATTTGTCTTTTTATGTCTCTCATTTATTGAAAGTATCTAGATCAGCAAAGTATAAAAGTTAATATGTTATTTCATAAGTTAGAAGACTCGCTTAAGAGTTAGTACTTTTTAAAGCTTCTCTTCTGTTAGCGTTTTTTGTGATGTGGCTAGTTAATTCAGAGCTATTTCTATTGGGGTAGAATTGCCGGAGTGATTCTCCCTTTTTTGCAAACAAGATGTCAAATTATTTGGAGGTAATTGTGACTGCGTACTCGAGATGTATAAACTTTAGTATCCGTCTAAGTTGCTTGTTTTTCGGAGACGCGAGAACATGTCGCTGTGAATGTCGGATGTGGTTCTAAACTATACTCACCTTATAAATCCCCAGCCTCCTATGTGTGGCTCAAAATACTAAGAGGTCATATATACTCTAATCATCGAGTTTCAAGATATAATATGCGAACTATATGTCTCTCGCATGAATAAACAGTCAGGTTGCAACTCTCTATAATATTTATTCTCTGTGGATTCATAATGAGAATTATCTTATAATATACTTTGAAACACCAAGTGCCCGGTATTTGTTAATAAAAGAAAAGTCACTATAGCACAAACACTAATAAAAAGAATTGAGAAATTCGGTGCAATTGGAGTGTGTGACGTCACAGGCGTAAACGGAATTAAGAGCACGATGAAATACACAACTTGGTTGATTGAAGAATCTGAGCGGAATGATCGAGAAAAGAAAAACGCTTTGCCTAAATACACAAAGCCTAACCGAAAAGTGGTTCAGAGTCTCTTGCGCGGAAATCGTGTATGTGTGTGTCGACTTAAGACAATAATTAGGTAGAAAAAAATTGAAAAAGAACTTTCTTGACATAAATCAATGAATTAGAGCGCGTAAACAAAAAGGCCGATAAAAGAGACGAAATTTGCAAGTGAGTCGAATGACACAAACTCCAGAGGCAATAAGATAAAAATTAGTATGCGCATAAAAAACTTTTTGAAGTCAGTAAGAACGAAAATTTATTGCAGGCATTAAACGAAAATATAGCCTAAGAAGACGGAGAGAGAGACGACTATATATACCCCCCCCCCAATAAGAACGGAGTTCCCACTGAGTGAAGCGAACAACAGGACGAAGGGGCCGACTGGCGCGTGAAGTAGGATAAGGAAGAGAAGGGGGGTAGGCGTCGGAGGTGGCTAGGGATGAGAAGGACAAGGAGCTGGAGGGGTGGGTGACGGAAGAGGAAGACTAGGAGGGAAAAGGGTGGGCGTAGGAAGAATTAAAGGAGGCGGAGACAGAGGAAGAGAAACCGACAATCGGGCAGAAGGAGCAACTGGTAACAACGGAGTAGGGCGAGGAGGAGCTGGAAGGATGGGCGCGTGGGTGGAGGGACAACGTCAACTGAAGAAGCAGCATCCAGCAATGCTGGCTAGATCCTGACAATTGAGATGTTCTCCACTTTGGATCTTTTCCGAAGGGAGAAGTACTTGCGATGACGCTGCACAACACAGAAGGGATCATCGTATCGGGCCTGGAGTGGGCCGCGATGAGAGTCGTGACGGACCAACACAAGTGCACAGGAGTCAAGTTCGGAAGGAATGTAAGTAGCACGTGGAGTCTGACCAGGTAAGGAAGGCTTCCAAGAATCAGCACACTGACAAAGGTGAGCAAGGAAGGTGTGCTGATTCGAAGTAGTAGGAGAAGGAAGGATGAATTCGCCTGGAATGCGAATGGAGAAACCGTAGACCAGTTCAGCTGATGAACACTGGAGGTCCTCTTTATAAGAAGCTCGGATGCTAAGGAGGACGAGAAGAAGGGTTTCAGACCACTTCTCAGGGTTCCCGTGTGCCATCAGAGAAGCCTTGAGCTGATTTTGGAACCCTTCGATCATGCCCTGAGCCTGTGGGGGTAACTGCAGGAGCGAAGATGCATGGAGCCAATGAGAATCATGAGGTCTTTCCACAGGTAGGATTCAAATTGACGTCCCTGGTCCGTCGAGACCGTGGAGGGAGTACCGAACCCTAGCAATCCAGTTGAAGAGAAAGGCCTGGGCGATGGTCTCACTGGAAGTGTCGCGTAAAGGGATAGCTTCGACCCAGCGGGTGTAGCGGTCGATGCAGTTGAGGATGTGGGTGTAGCCGTTAGCAGGAGGAAGAGGTCCAACCAAGCCAATGTGGACTTGGTCGAAGCGTTGGTCGGGAGGAGGAAATTGGTCGACAGGAGCGTTAGTGTGTCTATGGACTTTGGAGCGTTGGCAACTAAGGCACTATTTAGTCCATAGCTTAACGTCCTGGAGGATGAAAGGCCTATTTTACGAAATGATTGCCATACCTTCCATCCTGGAGAACACATTCTTCCAAACTTGCATGCGAGATCGCTCGTGAATGGTGTGATAAGACGGAGGCCGAAAACGCTATGAGAGTCGGTACAACCAGGATTTTTTATAGTCGGCAAATGAATCATAGAGTAAAAGGAGGCATAATCCCCGTACAAACAATGAGGTGAATAATGATTAGGTATGTTGTATGGAGTCGAGATATAGAGAGGTTGCCGTTTCCACGCATACACTCTCATGATATATTTGGCACTTTAGTAAGTGTTTATGGATTATTGTGCCTGCGCGATGGAATTATATAAAAAAACCGGATATTATGTTTTTTGTTTGATTGTTTTTTTTTTTTCATTATATTGTTTTCTCAGCTATGGACTATAGACAAATAAATTGTGAAAGTGGAGAATGGGACACAACTGGATGAATAATTTTATATTCATATTAAAAAAGCCGTAATTATTTTCAATTACAATCGTACGCTTTTTTCTAGATAGCATTCGTGCGTTTGCAGATACCGAAAGAGAAGAGGAGAAGACTGCCAAGTAAAATATGATTCGATCGAATAAAACTCATCTTATTTAAAGGAAAAATACACCCTAAAAGACAAAATAGGAAGTCAAATCGGCGAAGTCAAGCATGGCATGAAGTTGTTTTATTTTGTGTACAGCGCAGATGGTTCTTTTTTGCACTGCCTTAGTATGAGACGTAGTTAGGATATAATGAGGTTTTATATATTCTCAATCGGTTCGAAACCATTATTTGAGTTAGTACTCAGGTTTAACTGTTATATTACGTCGATCCTACTTAGTACGTTTAGGACTTGCACCTACCGTGAGTTTGTTCAGACGTTTATGATAAGTTTTGGCTTAAGCTTAGCACGAGGGGATACACAGAAGACTAGAGGAGAGACCCAATATTGGTGATACAAGTAGAGACAAGTTATTAATCACTAACATTATTTAGTTATGGCATTGTGGTAGACTCTCAGGGGCATCTTGTTCCGAAATCTTTCAGAACGGTATACTGAATGGGAAACTCCACAAAACTGTTTCTCCATGACTTCCTATCAATACTGAATCTTCAATAAAAAAACCGTTCTTCTTACTTTCTTATTATTTAATTTATAATTTTTAAAAATTCGGTGTCAGGTTTCGCTTTCTGTTATATGAGCGATTCTTATTAAGTTGTATATATATCATGGGGTCCAGAGCTCCAGAACAGAGCATAACCATGTCATGTAAACTACACAACAAAAAGCTAGGAGTTTGAGAATTAATATCGTTATTACCATTTTTGTATAATCACTTTCTACTTTTCTTATGGAGAGTGGTGGGAAAATTACAAAAGAAATTATATTTTGCAATTTATATAACATTTTAAAGTTCTTACAAAGTCTGCAAAAGCTATCGGATACACGCCATTGGGTGGGCGGTCACAACATATCTTCAATTTTCCACGTTTATCTCGTAAAAGAGAGCACATTATAGATTTGATTATTTTTTTTTTTAACTCACGAATACTAGACCAAGGGGTGACAAGCATTGACTAATGCGTAGCTGAGTTGAGTTTCGGTGCTTGCCTAGTCAGAGGGGATCTTGATGGAGAGAGATTCCCCCCTTCCTGATGTTGGGTTGTCGGTTTCTCGATAGGCTACGAGCTTAAAAGAGAGAGAATAATAATCGAGATAGATACTGGATAGAAATTACAAGCCCAGAGAGCTAAAATATATTGTTACTGGACCGAATGCTGTGAGAGCGCGAGGCAATGTGAGCTTGGAACAGAGGCCTTCACTGTCAAGGCCTATAGCTGTTACTAATCAGTTATCGAGCTGAAGGGGTGATTAATAAATATATAGAATTAGGGTAATTCATTTTTTTTTAAGTTTTCAATCTCCATGAATTATTGGTCTCGCTGAAACTTCCAAAAAAGTTACTCTTATTTCTAGTAGCTAGCATATAGGTTTTGGTGTTTTTTAGCGATACATAGTATGAGTGTTCTGCGACGTCTGGCCGTTGAAATGATAAACATCATATCCTATTTATATTCGAAGCAGTGATAAAAATAACATGAGAGACACATATAATAGTTAGAATCCAGTACTAACTGCATAAGCCTCAATATGGTATATTGATTCTACATAGCGTTTATATATTTATATTATATATTTATCCCTTAATAATATATATATAGTATACTACGTAACATAATGAGAATGAACACCGTATACTACCCGATTCTAGTTATTGATCGATAGTTCACACTAATATGTCTATTCAATCTATATATATGACTCATAACAAACATGGGAATAAATAAATAATCTCATCAGTGATGTACTCAAGCGCTCTCATGTGACTATCTAAGATACCTATTTCTCAGGCCATTAGGGCAAAGGATAAGGCTGGGACTGGCCAGAACTCGAATGAAAGAATGCCTTCACAGTCGAGATCAGGGACGGGACCTACCCCTCTCTTTTATAGGGAAGTAACAGTATGATTGGGTTAGAGGATGATCGTCTCTTACAAAATAATAAAGTTGTGGCTGAGAAGGAAGTTTTATAAAAAGGATTACCTACGGAAGAAACTCCTCATACAAACCAGATTTCTATTGTCTCTCTCTCTGATATCTCGAGTATCATCTCCCCTGTTTTATCAAAGTGAATCCTTTGATAGTCACCGCTCATTGTCACTCGGAGAAGTGCTCCTCCTTTATCAAGTTGTAATGTTAGCATTGGTTAACGCTTCTGTTCTCCCTTTCAAGCAAAGACTATGAGACGGTCAAATTACTTGTTGACGTTCTGACGCTACTCATCACTCTTAAATTATTCCTATTTCAGATTTTTACTATTCTATATTGTATTTATTATGTTGATATATTATTATTTCCTCATTTATTTGTCACACTCGCATGTGTCTGCCTCTCGTGTAAGAAAATCTTTGTGTTTCGTCATTAGGAGAGTGTAGTATGTACGGTACAATTCTTTTTTTCTTCGCTTCACAGCGAGTGTTAGGAATATTTGAGGACTAGCCGGAGGTACGACGATAAGATAAGCCATATTACGCTAATCTATCGCATATTAAGGCTAAATGGATGTGGAGAGTATCAGTTAAATGCTATTAAGTTACAGCTTTTGTGCCGCCGTCTGATAGGGAACCAGACGAAAGTATAGAAGGATCGCGCATAAATTAATGCTCGTTAGAGTAGGACACAAGTTGCGAGATGGACAATTCGCAACAATAATCATTGAAATGTATTTATTCCTTGAATGAATTGATATTAGGAGGACATTTGCATCCACTGTAATACAATCACATTTCGTATGACAAGGCGATCATATATAATAAAAACAAGATATTTCGTTTTTTTATTAGTAGTGAAAGAGTTGTTGAGAAGATAGAGGGTAAAGGTGTATTATAATAAAAAAGAAGAGAGTGCGCATGATTCGTGATATAGCTTAAATGGCAGCCACTTAATTCCCATTTGTACGCAGCACTACCACAAAGCCTTGTAATGCATCATTAATTTCGTTCTTGTTAGACAGATGAGACCAAGCTAGGGTGAGTTAGTGAGGAAGATTTACGCTCACACTTCATCTTGCACATGCTCCAACCCGAGTCTCGGTAAAACCTCGTGGTTTCGCCCTTCGCATTGCTAGGCGAAGGTGCTCTTAACCACATAACAAAGTTTATAGTGTTAAGATGTGAGTTGAGTTAGGTCGTATAGTTGTACGTTACTTGGGTGAATATACAGCTATGAAGAAAAATAATGATAGAGATAAAGTAAGAGGATGTCACATAGCACATATATATGTGGATACATAGTAAGGATATGGTCCTGTGCTCTTAGTGATAGGAATGAGCCAGGTAGCCTCATTAATATACAATAGAATTCGCGACGCCAAACTTCGAGAGGATCCTGTCGATAGATTAATTTGACGAGCACGCGCGAAGGGTGAATTAATTATACTCAGCCTGGATCACTTTGGGCTGGATTGCAAACTGGAAGGAGTGAGGAGGATCCATAGCTGTAAGAATTCAACTATTTCTGGGCCAGCTCTGAGAGTGATGTATTGTTTGTAGTCTGAGAGGGGGTCTAGTTCGGCAAAAGAAAAATTAATAATAAAAAACCAGTCGTGAAAAATTCTCTAGTGGTGGAATTATTGGGTAGATCCACGAGATAAGACCACTCGACAATTCTTCGCCAGTTACATAGATCCATTAGATAACTAGTTCACAGCAAGATCCGAGTAACAGTTTTCGCGCGCCGGGGTAGTCACACATTTCATTAGTTTGTATGAGTGATGTATTTTTATTTTTAATATTATTCATATAAGTATATATTCTAATTATTAGAATAGTGGGCAACCATTATGTGTAGATAATAATTATTATTATTACTGTAAGATTATGATCTCTATTGGACAATTAAGATTAAACAGTAATAATAATAATAATAATAAATAAATGAATGATATCAATAATAATAATAATTATAGAGTCAATTTTTATATAATAGGAATGCAGAGGAGAGATTATAATTAGAGAAATTGCCATGTCAATATTATATCTATATTAATCATCTGATTTATATTCTTATATACGCGTATATGTTAATTAGTGAGTACTAAAGTTGATCTATTATACGTATAAGTATCTCATTATTCATTATTCATTAGAGATTCATTATGCCGCGTATTGAGGTATGATAAATATAATGAGTTGAGGTTAATCTAATAAAATAAAATAACTCACTATAATATTATATATTACACTCACATCAGTCTTCATATGTGTGTGGAAATACAGAATGTAATGGTTGAGTAGGTGTTGATTATATTCGATTCACTCACTCATCGTCTGGATATAAGATATATTGGTTAGAATTGGAGAGTATTAGAAGATTAATTATTATTGATATTATAGGTAGTTGATATATTTATTCACTCTATTACAAGAGTGACCTTTATCAGGCACTCACACGTGAGCAAGATAGAAGTTCTCATGACCACCGGTTATGCTATTACCGGGTCACGTTAGTACCCATCGGAATATCATAGAGTATATCATATTAATCTTTCAACTTTTAACAAGATAAGCGCCAGGTATTATTTTGAGATTATTATTGGAAGGTATTACGGAGAATCAGTATCCGCAAGTTGTAAGAAAGGTAAAAATTGGTATATAACAATATAACCAGATGAATATTGAGAATAGGGTTATTTATTACTTAGTTCATTCAACTAGTATATCAGGATAATTCTTTATATCATAGACATAATATAGTCCAGAGAACAGTCGCTGAGCGAAGGGATACAGGAGAGAAGGTAAACGCATTGCCTAGAGATTTGTTTTGGTATTTAAATAGAAAGTTATAAATAATAATTAGTATAAAGAAACCTATTATATGAGTCTTGCGAGTACTCTAGCACAAATTCTTACTTAGTACAATAAGGTTTATCTAGGTATACTATAATACGTGGCACGTGATTCTTATCACTGCTAAGAAGGTATAATATAACGTAAGGCAGTATAAATATCTATATAAAATAGGTATAAGACTACTATACCGGTTTCAATCTATATTATATAAATTGAGGGAACATATTATATATATAGGCACATGTAGTGTAGTGCTAGTGTTGTGCAAAGAAGGGGGTCGGTTATAGAGCTGTAGTCGAAGCGACAAGGGTAATTATGGTTGTGTCATCACACTGTACTCAAGATAAGCGCTAAATTCAGCATGCAACTGACCATCGTTAGACCATATAAGCGCGCATCAATAATGGACTGTGGCTCACTTTCTCTATAGAGAGAGTTGTGTGTTTAATATTATATTATAAAGGAGAGCTAAACCAAACGGTGTGTCGAATTGTATATTATATTTCTGTATGTTATAAGAGATTGTGCCCTCACCATTAATATCGCCGTCTTGATAAATTTTATTTAATATTTTAAATCTCTTTAAATTTAATTCTAGTTTCATCCATTGAGTATTTGGCTTAAGATAAGTAAATTTATGTAGAAAGCGGTGCGCAGAAAAAAAAGCATGGACTATTGGAGTGTTTATGAGAGAGTATTATGTCTTATGGTCGCCGGGTAATTTGCAGTTGAGATGTGAGGGCTACGTATAGGCGTTATGAAGCATTTGATCAAGACAATTAGAGGGAGTAACCAAAGGAGGAGAGGTGGCTGGTTTTGATCTAAGGAGGTATTGTTATGGGAACAAAGTATTGGTTTCATAGATAAAGGTTTTTAAAAATTATTTGAAAACTTTTTTTTTAGAAATAATCGGGCCGAGCGTACTACTCGCACGATGTACACTGTAGAAAAAATACATTGATGGATTTGCCTACAAATCTTTGGTCCAAGTAGAGAAATGAAAGAAAGTAATGAATAACGCGTCGCTACCACATGCGTATAACAAAATTTAAAGTATCAGGTATGTTGACACGCTGAGTACGAAGAAAAATGGCTTAAAAAAATGTTTCTCGCATAGGATTTTCTTATATAAAAAAGAACTCAGTTATGACTAGGTATTGTTATAAGATATATTTGAAGAAACAGGGGGACTCAGTCCTAACTCTCATCTAAAACACATAAATAATGGAGTATACGGAGTAGTGAAAATGAAAATCAGTGTCCACATGAGTAGTTACTCTTTCAGTAAAAAAAGCTGCTCTATCATGATCACAAAAATTTTAAATTTTCCCTCATACGAGCTTAATGTTGAGTCAATATATATATAATAGGTATATATAATATAAGATTGTATTAGTTTATTATATTTACTATTATATATATACTATACTATATGTATATATATACGTACTTAAAACTGATTACGAGTATTAATTTCAATCAACATCAATTATTTTGATGAGTGACTAATATATATTTTATTAGTGGGTCTGCGTGCTTGTTTTCATGGGCCATCCCTAGTTTCAGGTTATGAATAAGCAATTTGCGGTATTAACTGTCTACATACGATTTAATTCTCAGAGTCAGGTACCAACAAATACTTTCATAACCTAACTTGAGGGCCTCAAATGAGACCTAACACTGGATCGAGTTCCATAGTCTGAAAATCCTATGGTATGTTTGACAACTTTGAGAGGCTGTACTTTTTCTCCTAAAAAGAGCGACGATCTAACAATCTTATTGGTTCATTTTGTATTTTATCAAATATTCATTCCTGTTATTTTCTATAAAATTCGACGGTGACACCCTCTGGGTAACAATTATCAAGCATATTGTTTAAGTATACATAGTATTTGCAGCTAAATCTTACCCAAAAATTATCATTAAACTTAAACTTATTACTAATATCCCTTTTCAAAAACAAATTCTTCTTAGCAAAACTAAGTACAAATGTAAAAAAGCGCTAGCAAACTCGAATCATTTTGGCATATATATATCACTCACTTGTACAGTAAACATGTCCCGGCAACTATAAACTTTCTAACGATGGTGAAAGCAGATTTTACATATAATGTCACTGCTTTTTTTATTTCCTAATAATCAAATATGGTAGTGTATATAAATCTTTATAGATAGTGAAAAGAAATCTTTATTAAAGAAACCAGGTCTTCTTTTTTTATTTTTTTTTTTTGTGATGGTTGGAAATGTAACATTGAACCCCATATATATAGTATGAGGTATGTAGGACAAAAAGTATAGCCAACACACTATATAACTATATATATAATATATATACTACGTTATATATATATATATACTATACATACCTCATGGGAAGCATTAACAGTACATTATATATTATGAACTCTCTTTCTATTTCACATATCATTATATAACCTACTTGGTAAGTGCAAATTGCTGTATCTGTTTGTCAAATTTGTGCTACTTGTGTAAAGTCGCAACGATCCTTAGAAAAAGAGAATCGGGTAGCTTGGAGCTAGTGCTTATATAGATAGAATGGGTGGTGGCTACGTGCCGGAAAAATCCACAGAACCGCTCCACGCAAGCCGAGTATAAATAATTTTAAACTATAATATACATATATTATAAATAATACTATATTACATAATTTATCCTTCATTCCTGGAATCTCCTCAAGCTTTTGCTTTTCTTTCTGAATATAAATGAGTAACACTTCATAAAAAAGCCACTTAACAAAGAAGGCAATCATATCCTATATATATATACACGACCCATCCGCTAAAATATAGCCTACTAACATCCATTGGTAAACTCATCATGAGATTTTAGAATCAGTGTACAGCTATTTTCTGAAAAACCTATTCTTAGCTTTCAACCAAAATAATTCTATTAGGTTTCAGAAATTTGTTAAGTTTTTACGTAAATTTGTTTTAGTGGCTAAGCTTCTGTGGATAGGAATTCAGAAGCTTGACCCACCTAAAGGAAGGTATCTCTAAAATACCTTTACCTTATCGGACTAAGTTTCTGAACTCTTAGATAGGATGTTTTTTGAACACTAAGAAAAATGTCATTAAATGAAAAAGATAAAAATGATCATCAGATCTAGATACTTTTACATAATCTTATATACCTCATATATATATATATTTTATATACTATGACTATAATCATATTACTATTATAATATTATCATAGGGTAACTATATTTATAATGAATTTGTACTGTGTTGTATCTATACCTATTTATATATTCTTTTATATATATATATATATATTACCTATACCGGTAAACTTTATCATATACTTACTCAGTAGAGCCCCTATATATATACCTACTATCAGGTACTATTTAGTGACTTTGGCACATTTAAACTTTTTTGAATGTGATGCAGCGGCGATATATAGTGAAAAGGCACTACAATTTAAAAATATTATCATAATATTTTGTTTAATAACTTTTTAGCAAATAATTTATAATACGAGGAAGATTCTAAATTCGCTGCTGCACTTTCATTGATATTTCGATATATTATAATCCATTTATACTATATTAATTACAAACACTTTAAAAAGGTTTTTGCTGTTATTTCTATTACATCTTGGTAATTTTGGCATTTGTTTCTGATATACCATGAGATTTAATAAACCATCCAATAAATCCACAAATTAATAATAATCATATATAATAATATATAATAATAATTCACTTTTATCATTAATTCGAATCATTTAAATAATTTTTTCTCTTGATTAATAATAAATGATTTATTTTAAGCTAATACCTTACAGACTTTTATTTTTCTATCTTATCGATCTCTTACTGTAATTTTTTTTCTAATATTGAAAATACTTTATCTCACTCTTAACTACCCACTTCCTTCCTTTGTGCCACAAGACTAGGGTGGGTCAAGAGGGCGATTGATTCCAGCACACTCACCCACTATAGGCGCAATGCCGCTTACACCACAACCGCGATTTCTAATTCATCCTCCATTTCTCTTCCACATCGACCAAAAAATCTCAAAGCTCACTTTCATTTATTCTCTCATTTATCACACCATTTCTTCACACACCAACTCTACCTTTAGAATCTATAGGCGTTGTGTGCTCAGACCATATTCTAACTGCCGTCATCATTAACACAGGTAACAATATACTCCTTGATGATGCTCATATACCACGCATCGTTCGAGCGACTTTAGTGCTGGTTTCCTTTAACATTCCAGCGCGAACGATTTTAATTGCAACTAGCAATCGCGTGGTCTAGGCTTACGACAACTATACTCCTACACTGCATCAATGTCATTATCTTTTCAATCCAACAATATTATCCTATATATTATTGTAAACTCAGTACAGTTGTTCCAGCTTCGCTCCAACACCATATCTTTATACAAATTTCATTAACTACCGAGGTATTGCTCCTCGCCACATACCATAATCTTACTCTATATACGTTTACCTTTCACATTTCCTCCTTTATACACCTTCAATATGCAATTTGATAATCTCTCTATCATAATCTTCTCAACTTCCAGATTCACCCTACACAAACCAAATCATCCACATATATAGGTAGCGCAGCACCCCTCACCTCTACTCCATCTCCCATCATTCTTACAGCTCAGCCACTTTCGCGTCTCCTTATACCTCCTTTTTGAGCCGCACGATCTCTATTCTTTGGCTAACGCGCCTTATTCATCTACCTCATCTCATATCTTGTAACCAGGAGGACGGATCCTCCATAAAACATTCTCTGCGGCGGTCGTCTCGGTCAAGAGTATTATAATCTTAAGAGCTAGGGGTAATATTTAGACGATGTCGAGTGGTATGGTCCTATTACTTTACTCAATGAAATCGACGCTTCACTTGCTACTAATCAATTCATACAAACTCTTGGTTGATTGCATAAATTCAAAGCTGATCCGACAGACAAGCATAATATATAAATCATCTATAAGTAGCTTGCCAGCAGACTTCAACTAGTGTAATATTGGTCATACTACCTACAGCCTTTGCATATCATAAAAAAATATAATTTCTATTCTTCGCTCATTTTCTCATTCATTTGTTTTCATTGCTAATTAGATTTTGATCACAGTCTCTTAAACTTCTAATATACAACCTTGTTTTTCAACAATCAGTCCTTCAGTCACTTGAATGCCTCTTTCGACCATTAATCAACTACTCAACGCACTACCGTTTTCAATATTCTCCGGACATCACTTCAATAGCCTTCCCTACATCATCAATAAACCTAATTCCTTATAATTCCTACAGTTACCCCTTATCTCTCTACTCTTTACTCTTATAGGGTATTATTACTGCTTCCCTCCAATCCCTCGGAACTGTACCCTCCATAAAAGCTTTGTTACACAACTTCCACATCAATCAATTATCTATCCTCGCTCCGTTTCTGATCAGTTTCAACCCAGTCACATTTCATCTATACCTGACAGATTTACCATTCTTCAACTTTCTCTACTCTATCCTTCCTCTACATTCCTTCTTTTACTAAAGACCTTGATCATAAAATCTCCTCTCAAGAACGCCTATTCCCCTTCCTTATCATCCATTCAAACCTGAAAACCAGTATCTACTACGGCTATTTGTCACTTCTATCACCCCATTTGGTAATACTATCCATTGACTACTTGCCCAATGTTATGGGCAGATTTTGAAGTGTTCCTCCATCGAGGTGGCGGGTTCCATCTCCTTCCTATCATGAAGATTTACGAACACCTACAATCCCTACAATTACGATATTCCCTCATCAGATTTCCCCTTATAATCTACATTCTTTACCATTTCGAAGCTTCTATCCAGAAGGAGCTATCCTATTAGCCATTGTAAGTCCCATTCCATCTCCTTCCAATGTTGGGTGGCATTTTTACCTCTTTTTTCTTTGTTCCTCCTACTACTGCTCCCCTTTGTAAATTCCTTTTTTCACTCACTATATTTTAATATTTCAAACATCTTTCTTTTGAACCTTCATCAAGCCATTACAGACAGAGCTTGCATTATTTTGCACTTTGTAAGTGCCATTCATCCTCCTTCCAAACTGTTCATTTACCTTTTTTTTTTCTCCTATATATGCACCTTTTAGTATTCCCTTTTTTTGTTCCTTCTTATTATAATTCCAAACTTTTCTTTTGAACCTCATCATTGGTTTTTGTACATTCAACCAAGCTTCCTTTTTTTCTTATAAAACTAATATAAGCTTCATTCCACCACTCACTGTTTAACATTCTTACTTCTACTTTAACACATCCACACACTTTTCTGGTAATACGGGTATATTATATATATATAGTTACAGTATATGTTCGTTCTTTAACTTTTTATATATATATTGAAATATCTATAATTATTATAACATAAATAATAAATAATATATCATATTAATTATATTTAAGATTTGATATAGGTCGGTTCCTAGGAACCTCAATTTTATTATAAGATGAGACCTACCAGCAGGAAAAAAAGTCAAAGTTTTATATAATACTAATATATAATCCATGGTAGTATATATATATATTATAATATATATTATAGTTATATATATATATATATATATATATATATATTATATATATATAAATACCTAAAATAACGTATTTATATATATTATTTTTGGTTTATTTAATTATAGTTAATATTATATATATATCAGGGCTGCGGGCCGGAGCCGGAGCCGCGGAGCGCGGAGCGCGGAGCGCAACGGCTTTGGGTGGAGCCGGAAGCGGAGCGAAACCAAAAATTTTTCATAAAATAAAGTTGAGTCGGACGCCGGAGGCGAAATTTTTGGGGATCTGGAGCCGCAGCGGAGTCGGAGGCGAAACTTTAGGGGGGTCGGAAACGGAGCCGGAGTCGAGCCGCAAAAAAAAGGCTGCTTCCGGCTCCGGCAAAAATACAAAATTAAGTAATTATTAACTTTTATTACTAACAGGTGTTATATATATATAAGGTAATTATTTATAGCTATATCCTATATATCCTCGGTTTATTTGATATACTGCGCAGTGCATTGTAGGAGCTAGATTACTCTCTATATATAATTTATATTATATATATATTCACTCTATCTACTATTCACTTTCAGTTCCGACATTTATCTTGTATACTCACTCATTAAGATTTTAAAGGTATTTGTAATTTTGTTTGCATTTCCTTAGATTTATACTTTATTTATTATTATTGTGAGAGGTGATTTCAATATATAATAGGCGTGGATTCTGAGCTATCTTCTAGTACGCGAGATACGTCTTGTAGGATCATTCTCATATGTATCAACATAACAATATTGTGTCATATCTACAACTAAAATGCATAAAACAACCTTACACATTGCTTAATGGTGTAATATATTTGACATCGCACTCTGACTGATAACGTATAATACTTTCATTGTCAATTATGAGAATTATGTTATATCAACCAGGTGTTGAATATTGGAACAGTCCACAATAGCGATCAGGTGGGGTCCGGAAGAGCGCACGTTGATCGCATAACGTACCGTGCTAGTAACTGCATCGGGGCCATGGCATGATACGATCTGAATTTTGGGTAGCTCTCAAAATTAGGAGGGCATGTATAAAGCCCGCTTCACTACTAGACATTCGCTTAGATTGTTACACATAAAGTGAAAGTGCTGCACGAGACATAAGAGGATACGTGTATCTTCTTGGTTTGACATAAATTCTTTGTTCTGTGTTGATGATCATGAGAGAGACAAATTAATAATAGCTCAGGTTCTTGGTGTTGTTTAGGTCTAGCACACGATTAGGTTGATGAAACTTGTGTATCGATTTGCATATGACCCAGGATCAGATTTAATAAGTCACTGTGTCTGAGGGGGAACATGGTCTAGTAGTAAGATTTACGATGTCATGAGACTGGAAACTATGTTATTTTGTTGATTATAAATTAGTTCTCACTGCAAGAAAAATAAATCAATGAAGAAATAAATAAAAAAATGCTAAGGGGACGTTTTGTGCTTTTTAATATTGAATACTTGCAACTGGACGTCAAAAGTCTAAATTATTTTTTTGTCTACAAATAATTTTCTATTATGTTGATGTAAGATAAAACATATTTCTATAAACGTTATAGCAGTATAAAGGAGGAGAAATTCCTAACTCATTTCATGCGAATATACTGTGAGATGCAATATTTGTTCTACGCCCATCTTAAAAGAAGTTCGAAATTTTTACAAGAGAAGTAATTAGCTTTAATTTACACAGGTGAAACAGCAATCAGAACATGAGTCAACGGGATAGATTTGTGCAATACACCGGTGCTAATTTATATAGGTCATGAAGATTGATCCGAGGAGTGGTTTTGGAATTATTATGTGAATGTATATTGTTATCTGATTTTTATTGAGTACATGTCAGGCATAGAAGTATAGTTCTGGATAGTTGGATACTGAACTTGTGATAATATGCGTATGAAAGAGATTTATCGTGTTGATGTTATAATTGAGTCTGCATTTCATGTAGTATGTGGAGTTCATACTTTACTCAGTAATGACCGCTGGTGCTGAATTAATGGTATCTTCTATCAAAATACTGACAATGGATACGACGAATCATTTTATTAGCTCATGGCGCGATGAGCAAAATGTAATAAAGCTACAGCTTATTGCCGACAATGAAGATTAAGAGTGGACCGTTGAAATAGAGAAAGTGAGACTCCAAGCCTCGCCAAAATATGTGGGCAGGTCTTAAGCGTCGTACACCGCGCTTAACAAACGCTAATAAAGATCCACATTTTCAGTATATTACTCGCATCTGGGATAAGTACTGTATCTCATCGCCACTCTCTCATCTCATAAGCTGACAGTAGGTTGGTCGACCAAAAAAGGTACGCTCGATATTATTAAAGCTTTATAGTCAACTCAATACATTATATTTCCATTCTACAATACTTTCAACTCAGAATCTAGCGAGAAGAAACTATGAGATCTAGACCAGGATTATATATATATATAGAGAACGTGAATATTTAGAAATAAATAGTTAGAATATTTCTGATGAGAATGGGAGATGTGTAACTTGTGAAATAAGTTTTGTCGAGCGAGTCTGTGTGGTTAGAAGTCCTTGCTGACCGCAGAACTCGGAAGATCTGATTTAAAGCCTGGAGGTTTTTCTTTTTGCGAACTTGCTGGACTGTTAAAGTTATTGAACTATTGAATTAGAAATCGGGCGGAGTCAGATGTTCAACAGTTTCAGGATCCTCCTTGTAGAATTTTGTCGATGAAGATGAAGAAGTCAAATCATTTCCGTAATAGGGAAAAAATTGGGCCTTGCTTAGATTAAGAGCGTTGACAAACTAAAAAGACCAATCTGACGTAGTTAATAAGCATTTTCATTAGTAATTCTCTCAAAATATAATTAAGGTAGAATGTCCATCCAGTCATTAGATGGATTTTATATGATTATATCGACCAGAAATCAAAGTTATCAGTTTAAAGAGGCTTAATCATTTTGCCTTTGCTCTAAATTTGGGCAGGAGCCGCGGTGTTGCCACGAATTTACAGCTTTGCCTTTCCTATTCAATTGTGATATGTTGAGTAGCTTATTTTCTGGTTTAAAAATAATAAAATAAGATCTAAGACATCGTTAAAGAGGATTTTTTTATGTTGATGGGATTTTAATTTTTTATTGACATTGTTTCTTCAATTGATTATTTATTATGTGTTCAAATAGAAATTTATTTTAAGTTTAGGAATAAGAAGTGAATTATGTATTTATATATATATATAGGGTATACTAAATTATATTTATATATATATATATATACTATTATTAACTATATAATATATACTTAATTAATATTTATATATTTGAAATATATATTAGGGATAATATTATATTCATATAGTTTATTTATTATTTATTATGATTTAGGTATTATATATAATACATAGCTGGGTTATTTTATATTTATGTATATTATAGACATATATTCTATGAGTGGTTAATGAGTAACAAATATTATGAATTTCACGTATTACAAACTATACCTATATAAAATAGCAATGCTCAAAATCTCCAACCGGTAACGATTCGTTATACGACGACGCAATTTTAAACGCGAGACATGACCGCTGGTTGTGCTCTACATCTATATCGTAACTTTGAAAGCGACAGTGTCATACTCAACATAGCTCTCTTTAACAATAAATGTTCGCTTAAATGGTTTCTCTATCAGTCCTCTGGAGTTCTTTGTCCGGACGAGGTTTGAGAATCTTACTGAGTATAGTATATACGCCCATATATATATATAATATATAACTATATAATCATATAGTATATATTATATTATAATATTATATTATATATATATTTTATTAATTATATTTAACTTAATTGAGAGTAATTTATATATACTTATATTAAAATAGTAGTATTAATAATAATACTATTATCTATTATCTATTATATAATAATATATCCCTATTATATTATATATATTTTGGTTTATATAAATTAATAACTATATTATATTATAATATATATATATATATATTACTACTATAAATATTCTGTTTTTGAACATACAACATCTATGTTACTTGGGTATTGTCAGGCTAAATAATGTCAAGCGAGGAATTAATTTTTTAACTTAGATGAATCTACTAAATTTGATTTTTTATCTTTTTAGGAAAAAAATAATAAATATTCTATTACACGGTAAATGCACCCCTTTCTACAATATTTCATCTTTTATATAGTGTAATGGTGAATGATTCCTTTTTCTGTATTTCTTAAAATTCTGTATTTTCTAATAAAATAATTTTATTCTAAAGTTTTTGGAATTATAAGTAGCATCATTAGTATCATTTGGCATTTATATAAGATTAAATCCAAATATTTTGTATCAGATTAATGATGGACATGACTGTAAATGGAGATTAGGAATTTATAACCTAGGGTCGGAGCCGGAGCGGAGCTGCGGGAGTCGGAGCCGAACAATTTAAAATGCCGGAGCCGGAGCCGGAGACTCGGAGTCGGAGGCGGGTAATTTTTAAAATGCTAGAGTCGGGCCGGAGTCGGGCCGGGTCAATTTTATAAAATGCTTGGCCGGAGCCTGGAGTCGGAGCCGGGTAATTTTAAAATGCTGGAGCCGGAGCCGGCGTCGGGGCCGGAAAAAAATTTCCCGGTTCTCAAGCTCTGATATATAATATATATAGCTATATAAGAATTTGATATAGGTCGGTTCCTAAGGAACCTCAATTTATTAATATGAAGAGGATGACAAAGCAGGATAAAAATTCAGTTTTATTAATTCAACGTTTCTAGCCACACCATGGCTCATCATCAGGATACTTAAATGAAACATATTTCAAAATATTGAAGTAGATTTGTTTTAAAATAAAAGCATTTCACATGAAATAGAAATAACATTGATTACGCCTAATAAAAATAAAAATAAAATAAGATAAGTAAAAATAATATCATAACAATTTAAGTAAAAATATTAACAAAGTATTGCTTGAAAACGGTTAAAGTTAGGGTTGAAAATTTAATTTATTTAGTTAAGACAGTAAGTAATAATGGGATTAGGGGGGGGGTGCAACACAATAAATAGGAATCAATAATGACAATGATGATCAAAAGTAAGCAGACATAAACAATAATATAATAATGACAAATATAAAATAATATTATGTCTAGTTATAGTAATATGATATGAGTTGTCATATAACAGTAATACTTTTATATAATAATTAATAATAATAAGAGTAATAATATAATAATAATAATAATAAAAGTCAACTAAATACAGATGTTCGGTTAATTAAGCAAATCACATAGTAAACTACTAGTTATAATAGTAGCAAGTATGAGACTATAGGGAAATTTATGATATTTTTGAGAGATGGAGACTGTTAGAAGTTGTGTTGGTTAGCAAGATTTTAAGAAAATTGAAACTATAATTATACCGGCAGGGGGGAGAAGTTAAGCAATTAATAAGCGTTAGAATAATTTTAAAGGAAATTTCTTCAGCATTCCATTTCTAAATGGAATTAGGATAGCTTCTGAAAGGGAACTTTTGTAGCTTACTATATTTTTCATATTGGAATAGATATTCTTTCCAGCCCAGTATTTCAACACATGTTCCTGCACCTCAGAGCTGGGTTAATTTTTTTACTAAGCAAAGCTATTAGCTTCAGATGATGTGAAAAAAGCAAATGAGCACCTACATACATTCGTGTGCCTTTTTGAGATATTATATATGGAATGAAATATATGACTTTTAACGTTCACTTATTATTGCATCTTCGTGAGCGCTGTTGTAAAGTGCTGGCCCCTTGGTGCTTTATTCGTGGCTTTCCCTATTGAATAACCAAATTACCGGTAATATTCTAAAGTTACTTTGGAATTAACTGGAACTAAAGGCCAATAAGCAAATAATCTATAGAAGATCTATGAATGTTTTTAAACTTCATTAGATATTTGAGATTCTACAGCTGTTATTTGCTAGCAAAGAAAGTTTCAGATTTTGCGAAACAAATCTTTGGTATCAAGGATATCACCTGATAGATACCTCAAGCCATCTTTTTCTGTGGGAAAAGCAAGTTGAAACACCATCTCCACTTTTGTTGAAATTTCGGGAGAAAGAGGAAATTAGGCCGATTCGGAATTAGGAATAAAATTTAACTTCCCGGCTTTTAACATAAAAAAATTCTGTAGTATTGCTTGAAGATGGCAAACTTTGACGAATTATAAAAATTGTAAATTGTCTTAATGATTATATTTTTTGTTTTTTTAGATTATTGTTTCTTGCATATGCAATATTCTGGTACAATAAGAAAATGTATTTCTACCCTAAGCGAATCACAAGGTGGAAGCATTTTGTGCATTCATTCCAATTTAATAAAATACTCCATGTTACTGTTAGAAATTGACTACATGAATTAACTGTTTATTGTTTATTGCCATTCCGGACAAGGCTGTTCTTTGACGTCTTTGGTTAATTGTTAAAAAGCTATTAATGACAAGTTGAAAGAACTTATATTAATGAGAAGTGCTGCTGTCTCTTAATAATGAAAAGTGATATATATGAGTACTACTTCTACGTTAATATATTATATATATATATTTATATTAGTCTACTTATATTTATATATATTTTATTTTATATTAATATCTTATTACTATATAATATATATCTACTATATTATTTTTATTTGGATATACTGATTATATATTATATTATTTACTATATAAGTATATATATTTATTATATTTTTGTTAGACTATATATATATACTATACATTATATCACTATTAAAAGTGTCCTATTTAATTGTTTTACATATACGATATTGTTTTATTTAATTCTATAATAATGCGATACCATATATCTTCTTACGGAGTTATACAGTTTCTCAGCGTACAAAACAAACGAATGATTGTGCCTGGACAGTATTGTTGCGAGATATTGATATAAAATCTTCCAACCACTCTTCATCGGACAGTATTTTTAAATAGACAAAAAATCCTAACTATAATGCTCGGCCTCAAGAAGATTGACTATGAAGAAATATGGAAGGGCTACGGAGAGACGCTGCGTATGAACTGCAGCTAGTGTTATATAGGAGGTAAGTTTCCTTTATTACTAATATACTTAAAGTTTTTAGAACTATTTATTAAACCTTTGATTACTTCCTTTGTCATGTGTTCCCCTATGCATTATGCATGCATTTTTCCAGTACAAGCTTCTTATCCATTGAGTTCGATAACAGTCGATGGGTTTGCTGCTCTCATTTACTCATTATACTTAGAATCTCCCTTCAGAAACAGAAAATGATCTCAATGAGAAAATAGTAAGTGTGTGTGCTTGAATATTAGAGCAATAACAACAGTAAAGTTCATATATATTACATTAGTATATATATATATATATATATTATATTATATTATATTATATATAATATATATATATTATATATTATATATATATATATATATAGTATATAATTTATATATATCCTATTATATAATATATATATATACTATATTATATATATATAGTATATACAGATATATATTTATTCTATATTATTATTATAATATATATATATATATATATATAATATATATAATATATATATATATATAGATGGTTCTTCATAACTGATTGAAACGATGTGAAGGGAGTGTATGGAAGAACTTT
>JABUQX010014152.1:0-25000 GCA_015478945.1 Trachelipus rathkii
AGTCTGTAAAATGAAGGATGAGAGGATGAGAAAGGATACTGTTGAGCTGTTGAGGATACTGTGCTATTGAGGATAAGGAAGGGAAGGAGGAACGTAAGGATAGAAGTGAAGCAAACATGGAAACGGCGTGTTCCAGTGTGCGAATTCTGCTATAGTCAAAATCCATGTCTAGTGTCTGTAACACTGAATGTTGACACAATATAACATTATGTCAGAGGACTGCGGCGGTTGCGAATTGCGTTAACAAGAGCTCATTTTTCTACATGCGAAAGAGACGCTGTGTTTAGGTTAGTATTGCTGATGGAATCCGAGATATGCGAAACTTGGTGAAGGTATGTCTGCAGTCGTAAGAGGTTTCGCTTTGCAAACTCGGTCGCACTGGTAGCAGAGTTTCTGCAGTGAAGCAGTTGGGATCAACCTTCGTAAGCGCAGCTGCAATCGTCTGTAAGGAGTTTGTCTGTAGGAAGAGATGACGTACAATATGTATACAGTTACCGACCCACGGGAGGGCCGTCGAGAAGATTGAGCATGTCAGATAATAGAACTGACGGTAATCGAATCGCCAAGAGAGCCACCAGTCAAAAGTTTTTTACTTTTTCACGCATCTTATTTTCTCCTAGACGGTTTACGGAGTCTGTGCTATAAGAATTTGGATGAGTCAAGGTTGAGTGGTGAGAAGCAATGAAGGTAATAATGTCTTCAGGCGCTGCAAAACGGGAACAGGTACATATTAGTTTAAGAGTGCCCCAAAGAGGCGTTCATTAGTTGACTCAGCTGGAAGCTCAAAGGTAGCGTAAAATGTTAAGTTTAAATCTTGTTATACAAACTTTCCGGTATATTAAGCATTAGGTTTCCTGCTGAAGCAGGGCTGTTGCGAATATCACATTGAGTTGTCGCTGTTGCAGCATCAGGAGGAGACAGGCTCGGAATCCTGTTTAAATAATGTATGAATTGGTAAAAAATTAGATATCTCTGAGAGAATAAACTAAATAAAATGCGTCTAAAAATGGCAACTTACATACACAAACTATAAGGAATATAATGGGCCAGATACCAAAAAGACGCACTCTATAATATAAACAAATATAATATGTTAAAGGCATGCGATACAAATAGTATATTAAATGTAAATAATTATTAGTGAACTTTCAAAGAACTCAAACTTAAAGTGTTAAGTAGCTACAAAATTTAAGTTTTGGATTTTAAAATAATTTTGTTTCTTTTTTACCCAAAAAAAAATGAACAATCTATTTTAAATTATTATGAGATGACAAGTTCGCTTCAAGGATGTGGATGTCTTGTGGATCCTTGTAAGCGTAGTGAAATGCCGGGATAGACTGACGTCAGCACCTGCCCGATCAAACTCCAGGGTTACGCTACTATTACGTATTGGAGTAATCATAGGAGAGAGACGGCTTGAGTGAGTATAGCTAGAACAGAGTGCGTTTTCTTTGGGTCGGAATTCTTAATTTAACAGAATAATTAAACATTTGTAGCATTAGTTGAAGAAGAAGAAATCATGTTAATTTTAATAATCATCATTTACTAAATAATTATTTCCTTTTAAGAAATTGTGGAGTTGTTATTAATATATTAATATATAATGTATGAACGAGGAAAATTTTAATCACTGAAATTAAATCCGTTTAAAACTGGAAAATTAAAATTATTTTGAAGCAGCTTTCCCTCAAATAAAATGAAATATAAAATAAAATTTATAAATTGATATTATGTACAAAAAAATTTATTTAAAAAAAAAACTATATTAAATAAATGAAATGCATGTTCAAGAGTATAAATCACTGAATGTTTTTCACTAAATATCAAAATGCAGCAGAACACAAAATCAGATAGTATCACAAAATCAAATATGGTATACGAGAATTAGGTTTAGAAAATAACGTACAAATATCCTACCCTGTTTACGTTCGAGAAAAACTTGTGTATTAGATTGTCACGGCCTAAAATGCAACCAAAAGAATGAGCGGTGCTTGCTAAATACTTTTGTAAGAATGCGTTGCACAAATTACTTGATCACAAGAGTGTAGTTCAAAGACATAAGAAGAGATATTCAATAATCCTTTTGCGAGGGGAAGAATGGCGGAGCGTTCCTAGGCGAAGAAAACGAGATTTGGTCCGTGAGAGTTGTCCCGCATATTCTAAATGAAAGAAGAAGAACGGAAGGTAAATTATGTATATTATTATTGGTTGACTGGGAACAGTCTAAAAAGGACCATTCCGCGTTTCTTAAGTATTCATTTCTTATTTATTATTTATGGATGTGGGGTTTGACTGGGACATGTCAGTTGAGGGGCCGTGATGTTGGCTCGTTATATTAATGAGTTTTATGGTGACTGAGGGACATCGTCATATGTAAAGGACCATAAACGGTTTCTTGTATTATTCTTATTTAATTATGGGTTGACTGGACATTCTAGAGAGTTAATGCAGCTTCTTATTAGTCTTATTGCAGCAAAATGAAGTAGGAGAGCTGCCATTGACCCTCTCTAGAATGTCCCCAGTCAACCCATAATAAAAATAAGAATAATACAAGAAGCCGGCATGGTCCTTTTAACTTTTGGTAAGTTTTGGATATCTTTTTAATCCTCTTAAAGATAAGTTAAAACTAACAAAATTTTCAGTAAAGTGCGAGAGCAAATACCGAAAAAGATTTGTTGGTTATTGCTGTGCCGCTAAGGTTTTTGATCCTTTTAATTCTTTTAATCCGTAACTTTAAAAGGTCGGTTATTAATTGTGGAAGATCTGGTAGTTGGGTGGTATGGATGTTGACGTCTTCATTGGGGAGTGAATAAAGGTCCCTGTCCGATGTTTTATTTCCTGGGTCTTCTCTGGTGTTTTCAGATTTTTTAATTGCTTTTATATACATTGAATTATTTTGAATTGAGACAGGTGTGTGCTGTCTACCTTCTCCGCTCAAGGACTCTTTATTTAGTATTTTGTGATGCGTTGGGTTCATCCTCTGTTAATGGTTTGTTGCAGTTATAGTATATGGTCAAGGTTAATTACTAATTCTCAAAGGCCGAAGGGGCCCCTCTCAATCTAGGGAGCTTTGCGCTCTCTTTAGAAGTTGTTCATCTGTGATCTATTTTTCAAGTGTATCAAACTCAATAATTAGTGCAGATTTCTTAGATAAGTTCAGAAGTAACATAAGGGTCTTTGGTAGATGCTCAATTTGTATCTTAGTCATGGCTCATCACTCTGGAAGAGCAAAAAATAAGAAATAGTGTTTGTAAAAACAATTGCTCAAGAAATGTTTATCTAAATCGAAAAGTTACAAGATTGAACAAAGTAAAAAGTATCTTACGTATATTTAATGCTTACACAATACTGCTGAAAACCCAGGCAGATTCTGATTAGCTCAGAGGTGTTCAAACCTTCTACTTTCTTTCAAAATGCCATCTATGGCATAAAAGGTCCTTCTTGTTCCGTCTAGAGCAATCGATCGAATGCCTGAATAGTGACAACTTAAATTGTTTGTCTGAGGCCAATAAAGGAAAAAAGACTTTCAACAATGTCACACGATCGTGTGATTGTTACTGTCTCTTGTTAACCTACTTATAAAGAACTAGTACAAGTGGTGCAATAGGCTTTATGAAGTATACTTCAAAAATATTCAAAATGTCCCATGTAGCAGGAGAGTTAAATGGGGCTGGCATGAAGATTGTGATGCAGAAAGCCCCCAACTCGTATTGGTTGATAGAATAAATGCACGCAGCATTGTATTTTTCTAACAGAGATATTGATTTCTCGCAAATCTAAAAGGATGAAACACATGCCATCGCTCTGGTCAATGCAACCTTGAACGTTATTCATAGATGAATATCAAGGCCTAATCCGATCCAAGGGAGAATGCCAAGACACTTTATTTAATGATATGTGATAAATCCACATTGCTTGCTTGCAAATGGATCATCAGCTCACTAAATTAATAATAAGTCAGATTTTCATTCTTAAGAATCGTACAACACTTTGGGTATTGCAAACCAAACAATCATATTCTCAGGCTCATGGCTTTCTGGATTACCAAAGGCCAGGCAGGCTGGCTGTAAAGAATGTTTTTGTCAGACTGTATAGTATGCAAAAATTTAACAGTATTCCCATTAAATATCCAAAAATGACTACATCCCTACCTTTCACCTATCAGAAAAGAGTGTAGCGTCCTTTGAGCATGTACGTGGCGTGGACTTTACAGGACACTGCGTCTTTGTAAAGATTTTAATGATAAGGATATCTTCGAAAAAATGTACTGTTAATTTTCACCTATGCTCGTTAATTTCAGAGCTATTCATGTATTAAATGGTCCTCTCAGCAGATAATGTCCACTGAATCCTTTTTACTTTCATTCAACGTTTCACAAATATATCATGGCATACGTCCAATTTTGGACTCATAATAATGCCAGGAAATTCAAACAAGGTGGAAATATACTGGTTAGAATCTTTGTCTTCAATTATGTTCTCCGAACATATGCGTATCAATTACATCAAACATTACAAGATTCAAGTCTATTCCAGTTGGGTGGATCAGTTTGGGAGAGAAAGATACGAACAGTTAAGGGATGTATCTATAAAACTATAGGTAAACGCAACCTTAACCTACTTTCCACTGTTAACAAGTATTTCAAATATTTCACCAATGTTATCAATTCAAGACCTTAACCTATAGGTCATCAAATAATGATTTGGAAGTTATTGGGGCTCCAATTCCTTTTTGAGCCTTTCATGCAATTCAAACCTCCATTTCAATGAGACGTTTTCCTACCCCACCATATGGAAAACTTCGGCGTCCCGTGCATCCCTCTACAACAAAGACCTGTAGCCAATACTGCTAAACTACTCTCAAGGGAGAGCTTTTGGAAGACTTTTCAGGGGAATTTATGGTATGAGGTCTTACCTTATGTAAAGAAATTTGCGCCAGAGTCAGAGATGATAGAGAGGTGCTCTCACAGTACGCAGATACGTGGATCCATGACAGAGATTAAGGTTGAGAGTATTAGGTCTGATTCACACACCTAACAAGCCTAGACCCTGTCTGGCTTGTGGGCAGAGTCTGGAACGTCAATGTTGTTGGTGATGACAATTAAGATCAAGGAGTTGTTATTGAAATATAAGGGGAGATGGACAACCTTGTCATATGCATCCCATTCTGTGCAATCTCTACCCCATTGGCAGTTATTGCTATATACCCACTTACTGTCTCCATTGGAAACTTGATGCCTGAATGCCAAGCAGTGATTCTCCAATTCAGCATGGTGCAATAACAATGAAAGTTACAAGTCAAGTGATTATCTCTAATTCCAAATTCGTTAGTTCCAAAAGTATATAGTGATTACTGCTATTGTAGATGTACATACCTTTCAACTCCGGTATAGAAATTCACCTCACAACTTGACTCTCAAGCAGAATCAAATTTCTCTAGCTGCAATTCAGTTCAAAAGAAACGACGCTCTTAGACAGGCTTGCTGTCAATTTGTCAAGAATTCTTCTGCAGGAATTTTATCTGATTTGTAAGAAATTTAATTCTTTTAAATGCCAATTGGTTTTCATTGAAAAATCTTCATGGGAGGACTATAGAATAAACTATTATAATGCTCTGCAACAGTATATGATCTCTATTTTGTTTATTTATGTATTTATTTTAGGATATGAGGAAACTATTAGCTATATTCTAACTATCATAATTAGTTTAGTGGAATTCTTATATTTTATTGCCGCTGTGGATATAAATAATACCATAGAAATTTCACTAAAAAGTCACAATGTCTTGCGACAATTGTGGACTCACATAGTGGTCCTAGGTTTAAGTCGTGCTGTGGCAAATTCAATAATTTAATAATAAAAAAATGTAAGGGTTAGGAGGTAAATTTTTGTAATTTTTCCTTTCTCAACCTTTATCAATCTACTTCTATCCTCTTTATCTCTTACTCACCTTTCAAATTACCTAATAAGTAGTTATTAAATTTAATAAAGCGCAAAAGGCGAGTTACTTAAAAACTAATAAGGCAAAAATCACCCTTTTACAAAAGTCTATTGAATAACCAACAAACCCAAGGTAAAGATTATGTAGTTTGCACAATTGTATTTATATATTTAATTTTTATATTTTTCTTATAATATGGCCTACCACCAGGCCAAATTATTTGAAAGTGAATTTTTGAAATAAGGTTGTCATTCTATTTCCATTAGCAGAGTTGAGAATGACTAGGTCTAAGTTGAGCTTGAAATTTTAGGAAATCACTGTAATGAAAGGGTTACAATGATGCATTGCTTATCTAACTTTCATACCAAATTTTGAAATAATTAAATACACTAAGATTAACTAAACTTAAGGACAAAAAATCACCAAAGGCCTAGTCCGTATAGTCCCACGTGGCTTGTCTACCGTCCTCATTTATTTTCTTAGTTCAATAACCTAATTTTAAATATTTTTTGACGTAATAATACCAACATATCTTCGAAAACGCTATAAGCTTCGGAAGATAGCTAGATTATTTAATATTTGCAATATTGGCTAGCACGAGTTATAAGAACTTGCAACAAACCCGTTCGTGGAGACCAATATAGAATACACAATTGATACAAAAAGTCTTTGAATGATATATAGAAACTGAAAAATTTAATATATAGTATACAATGTGTAACTACATAAGGTCCTTATCCGTGGGTTTGTTGTTATTCAAGACTTTTTGGTCCTTGAAGGAAGCTCTATTATTTTTAAGAAAACTCGGCCTTTTGGCTTTGATTAAATGATAAGCTAACTACACTATTAGGTTAATATTGAAAATAGGTGAAGTAGAGATTAAAAAAATAGAAGTAGATGAGCATCATAAAACGCCACTGAAAAGATACCTCCTAGAGCACTTCACATTTATTGATTATAAAGTTTTTTGATTTCACCAGCACGACTAACTAGGACCGACTGATTGAAGATTGATAGAAGCGCGTTGTGTGATTTTTTAAGTGAACATTCTGGTAAAATTAATCCACAGGGACAAAATATAATTCCAACCTAAATACTAAATACTGTAGCTATAATATCTGAGTATTCTATATTCTAAAATAAAATACTAAGTATAATAAATCGCTTCAGAGAAGATATATTTATGTGGAGCATATGATATTGTGTATAGCTAGCACTTAAAGTCTTAGTTAGGGTAAATTTGAATGGTGAGAAGGTAAAGAGAAATAGAGATAGGTTGATAAGTAAAATAAGTATTTGAAAATGAACGAAGATAAGACAGATTTTCTACTCATACCCTTTTACAGTTTGATTATAATTTTTGATTTCACTAGCAACGCACTAACTAAGAGCACTATGAAAATGTAAGTGAGTCCACAGTTGTAAGTAAAACTCGCATGTATTGTTTAGTGAAATTAAGTGAAGAATGGATGACACATGTATGACAAAAACTATAATCTCCGCTAAAACTAATAATGAGAAGAGTCCATACCGGTATTAAGAAAATGTATAACTAATAGTTTAATCTAAATACACTTTCGTCATTTTGTCATTTAAAATACGTAGTCAAACTTACTCATTCACTTTCACCTTTTGGTAAAGAGAAAAATAATTTCAACGTTATCAAGCATCATCTATTATTTATTACGAAATATCAAAGTTGTTGTGTTCCCAACCATGGTAAGTGCCCATTGAAATCCCCTAGGATCATGAAATTCTTTTTACTCTCATATCTTATCATAGGGAATAAAATTAAGCAAAGTCCAAAACTGACGAATATCTTTGAATAACGTTATGCAATATTTATAATACCATGCCGACTCTGTAATAATACCTGCCAAGTTGCCAGATACTTTTATTTTATTTGTGGGTAATTTTATATAAAAAGTGCCAAACCAAGTCGTGCTGTCTCAGATTGCATTGTCGCCAATAGTGTGATTCCGTATGGTACACTGCGTACCGCTGGCTGTCCGATACTATACGCTATGCTGTATCGTGGGTTTTGTTCTAAAGCAGTCGTCCGAAAGTATTAAGGTGGTAATTCTATGAGCTATTGTTTCATTGATTAGATTTAATTGCTGGTGTTGTGACATTCGCTGGAGCCTATGGGTAAGTTGTAAACCTATTGTAGCATTCCATTTTTGTTCATTTCCACAATGTAGAGTTTGGTAGTATGCATTTTATTTCTTAGTTGGTAATGAGAGCATAGTAGAAGTAAGAGCAGCAGGGGTCACTACCTCGATTTCATGAAATCACACAGGATAAATACTCTAAAAAAATAATAAGGAGGAATAGGAGGAGAAACGAAAATCGTCGCTCATCTTTAAGGAAAGAAAGTTACAGGGCCCTCAAATAGTTTGTTAAAACATACCAATAAGACTTCAATATTTATCGATCCAGTTAGGTCTCATTTCAGGTCCTCTGTTTCAGGTTAATGATTAGTTGTGTTAGGTATGAAGCAGCAAAGAAAAATCTATGTAGAATTAACAAATCTTGTCATAATCTGAACTTGAACTAGGATGGCACTAAAACGAGCACGAGCCTACAAATTTTTTTTTAAAAAAAAGCCTATGGGAAAATTTTAAACTTTGAGAGGCTGTAATTTTTTTTTCTCAAAGAGACTGCGATTTTCGTTTTCCCTATTCTCATTATTAATTTTTTTAGAGTATATCCTGTATTTTTCAAAAATAAATTTTTTTTTTTAATGAGAAAATCTATGGGGATTTTATGAACAACTTGAGGAGGTGCTGTAACTTTTTAGTCACTAAGAATGACAAATCGTGGAGAAAGTCATTATTTTTTTAGTGTATACTGTGATTTTTTATAAAATCGGGGGGGTGTATATACTCTTCGTGGTCAACTATTACCCTAGTTATTATGTTTTACTTTTTAGGTTAAGTTTTATTTTCTCGAAAAGCTGGGGCGATCATGGCCTAGGCCAGCGATGCCCAACCCCTAGCTCGCAAGTAATGTGTTGCTATATTACCATTCTAATATGTGGCTTGCGACTCGCGTATCAGATTATCACGTTTTAGAAAATTTATTCAAAATTATCACGTTATATTACTTTATTTCTTATTGGTAATAGAGCATAGTAAAAGTAGAGCAGAGGGTCACCCCCGATTTTCATGAAAATCACGGTATAGGGCTTTAAAAAATATTAATAAGGGAGAATAGGGGAAAAGAAAGATCGTCGACTCTCGTTTAACAGGACAAAAAAAATTTTATAGCGTATCTCCACAGTCTGTTAAAGAACTAGCCATTAGGACGTCAATATTTATCGGATCCAGTTAGGTCTCTTTCAGGCCCCGTAGTGATCCCGTATGAAGAGTTTGTGTTAGGTAATGCACAAAGAAAGGAGCTATGTAGAAGGAAAATACAAATTATCAAACCTGAACTAATTATGGCCCTAAAACGAGATGAGATAATCATAATTGTTTTTTTTAAGAGAGAAAGCCTATGGAAAATTTAAAGGTCGTTCGAGGAGCTGTAATATTTTTGCTTCCCAAGACGACGCCGATTTCGTTTTCCCTATTCTTCATTATTTTTATTATTTAGAGTAGTAGAGTATCTGTGATTTTCAAAAAAAACAATATTTTTTTTAATCGAGAAACCTATGGGACTTTTTAACAACTTTGAGAGCTGTTACTTTTTTCCTAAAGAGGAGAGTGTATCATTTCGTTTCACGTCCTTCATAATTTTTTAGTGTATATGCTGTGATTTTTATAAACAAAAATCTGGGTAACACCTCTCTGGTCAACTATTACCCTATTGTTTTATGTGTCACTTATTTAGTTTATGTTTGTTTTCTCGATTAAGGCTTGGGCTTGCATGCCTAGGCCACGATGCCCATCCCTAGCTACGCAAGCGATGTGTTGCTACTTACATTCTTAATTAGCTGCAACTCAACGATTCAGTTTATCAATGTTTATTTAAAAGGCTGTTTTTTGAAGTTTATATATATATACTATATATAGATATATTAGTATAAAATATAGATATATATAACATATATATTAGTATGATAGATATAAGTATATAATATATATACTATAATATATACTAGCGTCGGGCGGGGAGACCAGGCCCGCCTCTTTAGGAGGCGTGATTCGGTCCACTACTAATTAAAATAAAAAGTAATAAAAAATAAAAAAAAATTTTCTGGCTCATCTCAAAACCACGCGGGTAATACTACAAGTTTTGATTTTAATCATATTTAATCTAGAAGTTTTTAGAAATTTTAAAAAAATGTTAGAAATTAGGGCACAAAATGTCGAACTAACAAACTTTCATTTGAAAAATGTGAGTTATTTTATTTACGTTAATAAAATAAAAAATGTCGGATCGATTTTAATTATTCTTCAGTGTATACACTCGAGTAGGTTAAGCTTTAAACTGGCAAGTAAATTTTTGATCCAAGCAGTATTAGTGGCAAAAAAACGGGCCTAACTTGGTCCGATTTCACCCCGCCGTAAAAAATGATGGAGGGGTGGCTCGGACCACCGATTGTTTTTCGTATTTAACGTATTAATTATTGACATTTTTATTACTAATATAAGTTAAATGTTCATAAAAAAGGTACTATATTAGTGAAAATTTTTAAAAAAAAATGCAAATTGTAAACGAAACAGAACAAGGAAATTGCAATGGCGGAGAGGGTGAAATCGACCCACTTATTTACTATCGTATTTATTTATCATTATTGACATTTTTTATACTTATTACGAAATTTTAATATGATACGAATAATTATTCATTTAAGTTAAAGAATTAAAGTATATAAAATTGAAATTAAGCTTACTAAAAAGAGGAATTTAAACAGATGTCCCGAGTCACCCGCCCTCAATGAGGGTCCGCTTTCACACCCCCTCCACGGTCTGCGTAGTCGCGTTTATCAAACTTGGTAATAAAACTTTTATTATTAGAATTACATTGTGGTAGGTTTTTGCTCCCACCACAATTGAAGCAAGTACACACCTGTAACCAGATGAATCTCTCGTCTTCCAGAAAGTCTCCTCACTGAGCCTGATGTTGTACTTCGAAGGAGGAGTCTCTTTCTCTGGGTGTGGTGGTAATATAAATCTGTGTCTAGGTGGAAGCGCGCTTGTCTTTTGGTAGTCGTTGTCTTCAGGGAATCATACAGTTAGGAATTATCTATCAAAAGTATTATATTGAATTAATTTGCTCTAAACCCCACGAAAAATATGCATCCAATATGTTGTCAGAATTACAGATACAACAGCAACACCAACTGGATGAATACTCACACTATTCCTCTTCTTTACCAATCTTTGATTTACTTTATACTTTTAACCAACTTACAAATCACCTTTCTGCTGCATTGACAAAAAAAATCATACACAGGAAATTGACTTTTCATTTATGAATAAAAAAATATTTTTATGTGACAAACAAATTTTAATCATTTTAATCAAATAAATAATATTGATAATGCTTAATTAGTATAAATATTATTAATATATATATGTATATTCATATATATATATACTTGAAATAGGAAAAAAAATATGAATAATCAAAAATAATAAAACGAAATTCTTGTGCGTAATGATAAAATATTTTTCCTAAAATAGAATAGGATAAAAGCTTCAAAAAAAAGAAAAAAAATCTTTATATGTAAAGAATATTGATTAATATTTAATAGAATTTTTATGTGTAAGAAAATTTTATATTTAGCTATTATATGTAAAATGAAGCTTGCAATGTTATATTAAAACAACAATATTTTATAAGTGAAAATAAATAATCTTGTTGTGTTATTTAAGAGACTTTTTTTTTTATAGAAAAAATTTTATAGTTACAGTACTTTTTATATCTATTATCCTCAAGAAAATTTCACATTTAAATAATATCAATCCATTATTCTATACATCTAGAAAAACCCCATATTCAAAAAAATATATATATATTTAAAAATATTCTCCTGTATATACAACACAATCTTTGGATTTTTAAATGAAATTGAAATTCTTTTCTTTCCCCCCAATATTACTGATTTTATTCTAATAATACTAATTTAATTCCCATCTATTTAGATCTATCTTGAATAATACTTGTCAAATCTTGAATACTTAATCGAAGTGTTTCTTCAGCTGCTAATTAGCCAATTGTGGCAATATGGAAGTTGGATTATGCCGAGATAAAAAGATGAAAGTTATGATCTGATTTTTAGAAGCAACACCTTATCATGGATTTTTGTTACTCTATACTTTATAAAAAGGATACAACAATGTGTTGCTATACCTTAGGAGGTGCCGTCATCTTTAGAAAGGTATCTCGGAATCTTCTATAGCACTGGTACTGTCCGTTGCGGAACTCCCGTATCCGTGAAAGGATGGGAAACAGAATCTGTATGTATCTTCGACACGCTGTTAATTCAAGTTCCAAAGCTGTGACAATGTAGATTCCAACCTGGGACCTAAGAACGAGACATACAAATTAAGGTTGTCATGAAATCTCCTTCATCTCACCAGCAAATATATATTAAATTAAGTTTATTAATTAATTCAGATATCAAACATAAAACTATAATTTACATTATGCTACATAATACAATTATATCTGAATTTCTTGCATATACAAAAGTTACGTTATTTTAACTTTACTTTACTAAGTATAACAACTCAAATAATTTACTTTTCTCTTTAAACAAATAAGAATCAAAGATAACAAATTAATTTAACTATGTATATTTATGTACAATTTTACAGAATTCATTACTTTACTTTATTATTACTATTTTATTTATGTTATTTACGACCCCATTAATTCAACTAAAAAAACTTATGCCCTCCCAGACAAAAACAATAAAACCTCTATAATCACCCTTCAGTAGGGCCTGGATGCAAATTTCCAAAATGTTTAAGGAGTTTCTTCTAGCGTCAATAATTTAAGGATGTTTGTTGATTTATCTATTTTTTCTTTTCGTTGATGGCAAATCTCTTGATTATGATTTTAAATCTTTCCTAGCTGTGGGATGGGGAAGACAAAGACCACTTTATTCCTCCCCACCCGTCAATTCCAGCATTGACGCACATTTGACACTGGAGTTTTCTTCGTCCTTTTCAATTGAACAAGGGGTCATTTCTTCTTAATAATTTTCTCTTGTTAAACAAAATCCCTTTTTCACCTAATTTTCATCAAAAATAATTTTCCGTCATAAATCAAATAAATTCTTTTTCAAAATTTTCAATGCTATAAATTTCAACAAAATAAAACTTTTTCAAATTTTCTTTCCTAAATCAATAAATGCTTTCTTAAATTTTCTTTTCAACAAATAAAGGTGTTCTTTTCTTTCAAAACCATTAAAAATAACTCTTCATTCAAAAACTCAGTAGATCAACAAAAAAAATAAAACCAACTTCTCTCACTATTAACAAAAATATTTCTTTCAAAAATTTTCCCGTTCTCAGAAACAAAAAATAAAAAAAATAAATTAAACTTTCTTTGCATAACTTTCCTTCATAGAAAAAAATTACTTCTTTTGTTAAAATTGAAGAGGAGACTTAGCGTCTATGCGTCAAGTACCTGACGCATACGCCTCTTCAGTTCATCTAAAGTTATAGTTTGCCCGAAGACTACGCTCTGCTACCAACTTTATGTGGTAGGTTTTTGATCCCCACCACAATAGAAGGGCACCTCACCTGTAAGTTTTGATGAGGTAGATTCCTTTCTCAGAAGGGTCTGCCACTACGTTGAGGTGTTTAACGACTCTGGGCGGACTTCTTCTGTTGGTGGAGTATATAAGATATTTATCTTGGCAGTGGAAGGCTCTTGATCGATCTAATTACAGTTGTTTCTTTTTCTAACTTCTGGCTCTTTAACCCATCTATTTTTAAATCCAGCTACTTCTAAATGTTATGAGTTACCTATTAAAAATATTAGATTGAATTAATTTGCTCTAAAAATCACAAGTAAAGTATGCACCAAGTGTTTTGTTAATATTTCAGCAGCAACAGCAATTTCCTCGGACTACTCACTCTCTTCCTCCGTGTTACAAAGATTACCACTTCCTTTTGACCAAAGAAAATTTTTACCCTCTGCTGCATAGATACAAAAAGACAGACACAGTAAATGGCTTTTAATAATGATTGTTTAAAAAAGTATAAAATATAACTTTACAAACACAAGTAATTTATGTATATAAAAATACATGTAAAATTAGTTACAACAAAAATATACGATATGTGTAAATGTATCATACGCATATTATATCATATCAGGAAAAAAAATGTATGAAGAATTAAAGGCTCATCTTAAGGATACTAAATAAATAACCAATATAAATAAAAATAGAAAAAAATAGGAATTACAATCAACAACAAATAAAAAAATGCATAGTTTCGGGTACAAACTATCTTCAAACAAAGTAATAAAATTTAATTAGTTTTAGTTATCAAATATTTCTTTTTCAAAAAAATAGAATTACAATAACAACAAGTATAAATGAATAAGTTTTAAGGGTTACAAACTATCTCTTCTTTAGTTAAGGACACCTGATATATTTCTTTTTAAATAATGGCTAGTCTTTCTTGTTAAAACCAAGAGGGTTTATATTTAATTTTAAATATGTTTTTATTCTTTAGATAATGTCAACCAAAGTATTTTTCTACGTATTGATAGATAATGATAATGTTTCTTCTTTCTTTGAGAACACAACAATTTTTATTTATTTGTAATTATTCGAAGTCTTTATCTTCGCCGTCGTTGTTGGTAACAAGAATTATATTTATTTTTATATTTTTCACACACTTTCTTTTCAACACGAACACTGTTTATACTTATTTTTAACTCCGCAATCTTTAGGTTCTTCCCAAGACAATCCTATATTAATGTTTAATTATCTTCAGTTTACAATTCAGTTGATAAGAATTTTCCAGTCTATGAGACAACACACTTGGATTTCTGTGTATTCATTTCAATTTCCCGTTTAATAAAAGGATACTGATGTTTGCAGTCAAGTACCCCGGGGAGATGAAGACATCTCTGAAAAGATTGCTAAAACCTTGAGGGTAATGGCTTTTCCGCTGAGGATTCCCTTCCTTCAACTGATAGAAGAGAAAGTTGCAAATAGCAGACTTTGTTTTTCAATCTGTGCGATGTTGGCAGATCTTCAATGATGTATTCAGCCTCAGACGCGGTGGACTAGGCACTTCAATGCTGGGGTGTGATATATTTCAAATCCTGGATATTGACTTTACTTTGCGAACTTCGGGATCAGGAACTGGGAACTAAACAGAAACAAGAATTAATAATCATTTCTAAGACATCATCTACACAATAAATTCCTGATAAATTCCTGATTATAAAATCTTCCAAAAGTCCGAACACAATTACTCATCCGAAACTTTACTGTTTATTCATTTACTATATATTACTTCACTATATTACAATAACACCCTGTTCGTATCAATTAAGGCGAAACATAATGACTATTTTAATATTTACCCTTTAATAGGCCAGGAAGTTGATATCCCTATTTTCTGTTTTTTTCTTTTTTTTAATAATCTTCTTTAATTTCAAAATTTATTTACTTCTAGTTATTTTGTTCTTTTTGTAAATTCTCTCTTTTGTTTCTTCTTTTAATTCATTCCAATTTGTACAACATACCTGGTAAGGAGGAAAAACAAGACATAGTGAATCCGTTCATTCCTCCCCACCGCTCAATTCCAATTGATCGCCCAAGGAAATGCTTTTCTCTTCCATTTAAATTTTTCTTTGTATGGCCCAATATTTATTTCTTGCACAGATGTTGTTTTATCTTATCTTAATTTTTCTTTTATCTCGTTTCTTTCTTTCTATCATAAGGGACACGAACGCCTTGGCAAAGGTCCTGACACGGCGCCCTCGCGACCGAGTATAAGGACGAGTATTGCTTTCTCTTTTAGACGTAAGCTCTGTTAGCCTTCAAGTACTAAATATCTACGTCCGTCGAATCCTTCAGGACATGCTCATCAGAAGAGATGCCGAGTCTTTCTCTATTTGCTCATATTTAAATATGCCATCCATTCGGCTCTTCATTTAGTGGTATTCCCAGCCATATAGGGGTTGAAAAACGCGTGAATGCGTTTCCTTCAGAGGTTTTGTCAGTGGGTAAGATTCCTCAAATTTACTGGGGCTGAGCTTGCACTAAGACTCCCATCGGAACTCCGCCTCCTCCTACAAATCAGGGTGTTCCATTCTAAATATTCCATTCATCTTGTTCTTTCCTCCCTATGAAGCACACTAGCAATCTACCGTACCTAGCGTATCCTCTAACTGAATACTTCCTATTTCCTTAATCTATATTTTCCTAACCTAAATTATCTTTTCCTGTTCTTTAAACGTTCTACAAATTTTCCTTAATGTGGTTAATATCTCCTCATCAATAGTAAATCCTATAAATGAGTCATCATCATCATCATCATTATCAAAATCATTCATCTCGTCAGGTTCAGTTATTGGTACCTCCACTTCATTATCATTGAAAACTTCCTCAACTTTATCTTCATCATACAACACTGATTCTCTATATTCATTTAGCGCAAATCGTTGGAATGTCGGATTATTCACAAATAATCACGCGGGGCATTTTCCATATCCGTAATTGCTTATGGTGAGCTTATATTGCTTCCCGTCCTCTGCGGATTTTATGTATAGGTGACTTCTGTTGTCGATTTAACCACCTTGATTACTTTCATAAGGGCCACTCATATCTAGGGGGAATTTTATTCTTAGTCAGGTTTTCCGGGAAGATGAACTTTTAATGCCCACCATCTGATTAATTCATAAAGGAACCAATCGTCCATGACTCTCTGATCCAACATTCCTCCCAACAGGTAAAGGAAAGTCCCGTATGTTAGTTCATTCGCGCCTTTTTAGGATATTTAACAGGGAGTCCGGTTTGTTCCTGAATGGGTGGTGTGATTGTAAACCAATAAAACCGGTGATAATCTTCATCCCACCGATTTGACTTTTTGATAGACCAATTCTAAGGTACCTGACTGATGTACGATAATGACCCGCTCGACAGCTCCCATTTGGAGATGACAGTGTATAAGGAGTAGTGCAAGTAACAGTCGTTTAAAATCTGTTGCGTTTTAAACCGAATCTTCAATTCCGGCCCTATAATTCTCGTTGCCGTTGTCTGTAAGCAGTCGTTCAGGTAACTTTTGTAAAAATGGCAATATTCGATGTTGAAATGCGTTTGCTACATTAATACTTTGTTTATTCCTCAAATTTTCATCTTCACCATTCATGCAGTCGGGATTACCATCACAAAGCCATAATTTAGGAATGCACGTCTTCTCAGGGCAAAGAAAGCTCTCTTTTGGGCAATCTGATGTGATTATTTTTAATGTTGGCGGAACGTATAGGATATTAGAGATCTTACATGCTTGGCACTTGTAACAAACAGGTGGTGGCGATATCATTACAAATCGCTGTGATTTTAGGATGCCATATCCAATTTATAAGCAGAGAATGCAATTTGTGCTTTCCTATATGGGCGAACATCCAATGTGTTTTTATTGCTACCTCAGGTCAAAATATAATGTGGGACCTCAAGCTAGCAAACTCTCCACACTTAACAAAAACTCTGTAACTAGACCCGATCATTCTCAGATATATGTAACCTCACTGACAGCGCGCAAAAGGTTCAATGGCCCATTAAATGGCAAGTTTTGTACTATGGCTCTTTTTAAGCGTCTCAATAGGTAGTCTGATTTTTGCAACGCTATCAATGTCATCAATTGGTCAATTTCCCAAGGTACTCATCATAAGTTATCTTGAATCTAATCACATATCTGATGTATCCGAGATATCCCGAATCTCTTTCACTCCCCACCGGTGTTTTGGGGACTATTTGTGGTATTTTCAATAAATCCGTATTTATATTGATTCGTCCAATAATGTCCACTTCGGGAATTCCTCCACTGGGGTCACTATCTTAGTGTTGGTTAAATAATTTTTCTTTTTCAATAAAACTGAATGGAGAAACAGCGGCAACACAAGCATCTAAATAGAAGACGGACACTACCCCAAAACAAAATAAAGCGGCAAATATCTCGTATCAGTATCCTTCCCCCCGAATCAACCGGTTTCGAGTCCACATAATACATCCAAACTGCAAACGATGTCACTAATGCGAATGCATAACAACGGAACAACTGCGTTTAGGGAACCTGAACCAAAGATCTGTCTCATCGGCAGATGTAATATGATTATCTGGTCACAAATGCCTAGCATCCCTCATCCAGAGCAATCCATACTCCCTCCCACAACCCCTATTTTCCAACAATTACCTTTAACCCTCTCTTGTTCGTAGTCTTCAGATACTTTAAATTCACAAATCGACACCCCTAAATAAAGGCCACGAGCAACTTGAAAAGAGCGAATTCACCCCCTCCAGGACTTTTAACCTCATAAAATCTCTCAGAAGGGCGTTAACGCAGAGAAAAATCTCTTTGTTCGTGCAAGGTTTCCCCCGATCGGGGATCGAGACTACACGCCATCACAGACCCAACTACATGTTTATCTATATTTCCCACAGGGAATATACCGTAAGCTTCGTAGTCTAACCTATCATCTTGAATTTCTTTTCAAGCGTGCGAGCTACTCGTCACGCGTTTACTAAGCATATATAACGCAATCAAACTATACAAAGGGCTGAGATCCTGACGTCAAATAGATCTACATGCTTATTCATAAAGGAAAGGTTTTTAATGCCTTCACAGCCCATCGAATTGCATCTGGTTTCCTTTTCGGTTGTACTATACGTCGTTGTTCAGCCTTGTTAAATGGTTGTGGATATGAAGCTAATTAGGACGTTCTTTCCCCGGTTTGATCTGGGAAGACACGCTCCTGCCCCGATATCTGAGGCGTCCATGTACAACAATAATGGGTTTGCTTTTTCCGATCTATTCTGGTACGACAGGGATCTGTGGTGATGTTAAGCTTCTCAATGGCACAAGGCGCTCTGACATGTTCGGTCACTTTTAGAGCCTTGCACTCACTAATTCGAAAAGTGGGTTTTGGCTATATCTCCGAGCAATGGGCGAGTGTGCCGCTATAGAAATTCACCATGCCACAGCAAATTGCGTAATCATCCTAACGGTGGTGGCCTATCTCTAACACATTAAACCTGCATTCTGCCATCACTGCAACCATAGTCTCTGTCTAAGGGGGATCATAACCGTGTTCCAGACCTAACACGAATGACCTAATACATCGAACCCCTCCTTTCGTAAGAAAGGAAGGTTTTTGGCAGGTTTTATGTTTGAAACCCATGTTTCAAATGCTGTAAATGACTTTTCTAAAATTCCACCATTGCTCTTCAACACGTTATCACTAGATAACTCAAGGCGCACAATACATCCAGATACACCATAACCAACTAGTTCTCAGAGGTTATGTGCAATACAAGCAATTCTCATCCACGTTGGAAAGTGGCTGGCCGTTCTATTCACCATAACGGCCTACGTAAAAATTCCCAAGTGAGACAACGGAGTGGTGAAAGCTGTTTTTCCTCATGCTGTTTCCTCCAATTCTCCACCTGAAATTACCCTTTGTATTAATCTATTGTTGTGAAAGTATTTCTGCCCTTGAAGCTAAAAACATCAAATACAAAAAAATACAAGAATTTGGGATAGGAAACTATCTCCCTTTGTCATATTTGTTCAATATCGAGGCTAAACCACAAATGCAACACCACTCTGAATTGAGACACCAAATACATTATACTCTTCTAATGGCTACACCCACACCCAAGGGGGCTCGAGCATACATCGGGACTTGCCCTCATGGATGATTCCTTCAATCCTTACCAAATTTCTAGCAATACTGCTCAGAGACTTCCTCTCGAGCACACCACGGAGCACCCTGTAACCTTCTGACATGGCACTTGCACGAATCTTCAGTCATCGTTATCCGATCTATGTTTATAATGACGTTTGTGCAGCCCACCGTCAGAATCTCCAAAACTATCACAGAGACAGAGGATAACAGACCATCCAATAACATCCAACTGGACGCTGATTCCTTTGATCGCGTCATAAACCTCGCCCTAACCAATCATCTACATAAAGCCGGCTTCACCATACCAACTCACAGAGGAATTCCATTCGCCAAACGCCCCCACGATAAATTCCCACATCCCTCAGGAATCCGGTGACCTTCAATTCCAATTCTGCACACATTCACAAGTGGGATCCACCACTACGTAGTAATTTCTTCCACTTTATCCTACAATATATGTCCCATCTTCTTTAAATATCTGTTGTCACCTTGTGTTTGCAATATTACTAAAGCCTTTTATCGTCCGAATAATTTCTATAGGAACTTGTTCAAAATTGAATATACTCCTTTGCCAAATCCCGCACGCCTGCCAACCCAGAACGGGTTTGTTTTTATAGGAATTGGTCGTCCTATTATCTCTTTCATTTTCCTAACCACGCATAACAGCACACGCGGAGCAATACCCTCACAGATTTACCAAAGGCAACCATTCATTCTCTTTAGGCAACCCCTTGTCTCACTCCCACACGCACCCTCCACCGTCCTGCACACAATCTCCCCCCCACGTCGGATTACCCCATACAAATTCTATATGGCTGCAGATCCGCGACAACCAAATAAACATCCGTTCTGTATGAGGACTATGTCAATATCCACCAAAACCAGTCGTATTCGACAGTTGATCTGGGACGACGACAAAGCGACCCGGTTTCAGAACATAATTGGTGGATAAACGTAATGCGATCATTATTCGCCTAAAACGGAATCGGGACACTTCCAATTCCAGTTGACACCTCGAAAAGCGTGGTCACGATTGGACTTTTTCTTTTTGTCCCCCTCAACAGATGGAAGGAACAGCTTGGCCGATATAAGGCTCACCTCTGCAACCCGATCTAACAAACGCTGTATAGAGGCTCCATGTTGGTTGGTTCCACTATAGGTAACTTGCAAGATTAGGTCTTTTGGGAGCCTTATAATTATATAAATGAATGATGTTCTTGAGCTCTCATCTTCTCTCTTTGGTCCCTTCTCTTGTTACTTTTTCTCTTCCTGGCTGGTCTGGTTCGTTCTCAAGATGATCGAGTTACGGCGTGGAGTTTTTCTCCCAACTTGGTTATAATTATGCAAATCAGGGTGGGATGCCTTTATCACTTACTGTAACAATACCGACACCTGTGTCAACTGGTCCTGCCCGTGAGGGCTCTCAAAGATTTTGTTATTGGAGGCACCTGGACCGATGTCGTTTGGTGAAGAAATTTCGCGAGAATCCCTGCGACTCCTCCTGGAATCATACCTCCTCACCTCAATTCCCCAAGCTTCCCGCAGTATTCGTGCTATTACTTCTGCTGTTGTTGCGGCTTCTGGCATGGGTCTTCCATGCCAGAGCTCCCCCGTTTCCCGATCTTTGTGGACAATCCTTTCCTAAATGGTCATTTTGACAAAAAGGACACGTTATTCTTTGTTGTGCCGTAGATTGGCTTCGACCATTGGGACACTCCCCTACTAAATGACCTACTTCTTTACACTTTAGACATCGATTTTGTTCAAGGTAGCAATCATCTATGACATGCCCTCGTTTACCACAATACATGCATTGTGGCCTATTCCAACAAGCACTCATGTTATGCCCTTTCTTCTTGCAATGGTTACAAACCGGAATTGATGAGCCATTTTGATTTCTTTGTTGATAATTTCGTTGCCCATTTCGGAATTCTTGTGTTGGGATCTGATTGGATGATTCATATCTCGGTGGTCTATAATTACTTGATATTGGTGTTGCATTATTAGCAGCATTATTATCGTTTCTTTGAGATGTTACAGCTCGAAGCTGGGGTTGTGTTTGCATTTGTCGGCAACAACACAACCCCCTGAGTATCATATCTGGGTAATGCCATTTGTTGTTGCATGGGAATGGTGGACATTTGTAATGACTGAGTCAAATCAACTATTTCTACGGCCGGATTTTCTTTCTTCTTATTTCCACGGTATACCTTGTCCACCATTATTACCAACTGCTCCCAAGGGGTTACAGAACCCTGGGTTACCTCTACTCCCATTAATGCAGTTTCCACTCGAATCTTGACCTCTTCCGGCACACTATCCAAGAACTTTTCTCGCACCATAGGCATTCTTTTTACATCATTTCCTGGAAAGGCTCTTTGTGCCAATCCCAACAATCTTAAAGCAAACAGGGGCACATCTTCCTCTTCTTTCATTACGGCCTTTGTAATTCCTGCCAGTTTAACCGTATTTACCTTCTTCGCAAGTTTCTCTTGAACCACTGCAAAAAGTTGAGGACTTCACGAAGGGCGTATTCGGCTGATGTCGCGGCGACTATATTGTAAGCCTCCAAAGCAGAACCTTGGAGATGGCTTCCCAATAAGGCCACCATTCCCTCTGTTAATCCGGGGTATTGCACAGCGCAAAACTGCTCGAATCTGTCGAAAAACTGGACCATTGTTTCCCCAGTCTCGATCTTAAATTTACCCAAAGGAATCATCTTCTTGGGTTTCCTATCAACCTCCATAGCGGATATCAAGGCAGTCATCTTTTCCATCATCTTGGTGTTCTGTTGCAACACTGATTGGAAGAACTGAGCATCCACGGTAACTACCGCTGGATTCGACGGCGCTCTTTGATTTGTGGGATCTGAAGTGACAACACTGGACTGCATGTTAGCTTGATTCGGTGGAAGGGGGACGGAATCGGTCGGTGGTGTTTTCCCATCTTCGGTCTTCCCGTCCTCTATTAAATCATTCATTCCGTCGGTCATGATTGTTCAGACGATAGTGGCGACTGAGTGACACTTTGTCAACACTCAGCTGCAGAGCCAGTAGTATTCCTAGAAGAAACAACTACGCTCTGCTACCACTTTATGTGGTAGGTTTTTGATCCCCACCACAATAGAAGGGCACCTCACCTGTAAGGTTTGATGAGGTAGATTCCTTTCTCAGAAGGGTCTGCCACTACATTGAGGTGTTTAACGACTCTGGGGCGGACTTCTTCTGTTGGTGGAGTATGTAATATATTTATGCTGGCAGTGGAAGTCTCTTGATCTACGTACAGTTGTTCCTATTTAAAACTCTGGCTCTTTCAATACTCTGTAGTGACTTGGAATGATGATCTTCTACTGGTCAATTCGCCTTCAAAATATTATGATTTTTCCTGTTAAAAGGACTATATTGGATTAAGGTGTTCTTATCAAACCAAGTAAAGTATACACCAAGTATTTTTCTCAATATTTCAATCAAATTTCTGCAGCCACATTTATTTGAAGGGTACTCACTTTTTATCCCCTTGTTACTCAATGTTATTTACCATCACATAAGACTTACATAAAACCCTCTGCAGCTTTGATAATTAAAAAAAAGGACACTCAATGGTATTTATTAAAAAGATTACGAAAAAAAATGAAACATCTCCCAACAAAACAAGATTAATTAATTAAATAATAATGAAAATCATATATATATATATATATATGCATATATGCATACATATATATATAGCAATAAGGAAAAAAAAGAATGAACAAGAAATAATGAAATTTAAGAAAAAGAAAAAAAAAGAAAAAAAAAGGTATCAAAAATATATATATACATATAAACAAAAATAATAATAAATTGTACTATATACCGGTATACTACACCTATCTAGCTTCTGGAAGAAGGGGCAACAATAGCAATTCGACTTTGCAAGGGAGTGGAGTCCAGTGTGTGTGTGTTGAAACAATGTTTTCTTTTTCCTTTTCTAGAATTTTAACTCAATAGGTCTTCCACTCTCCCGCAAGCGAAAGATACGGCTCTCCCTTCACCAAAAACGATCTTTATATTTTTAAAGACTATGATTAGTTTTATAATTTCAGAAAAGAAACACACCTATATATAGATCTTTCTAATTAATTGAATTTTTATTTATGACAAAACTTTAGCACAAAAATTTACCTAAATGAACTGCTTTTAGCTTCTATAAAAAAAATTCTCTATTTTTGGCGTTTATAAAAATGATGTCTGCTTTCGTCTTCTATAAAAATTATATCTGCATAAAATGGATTTCACATTTACCAATCTTCATCTGCTTTACCTTGTCTTCCTACAAATTGATCTTTTCTTCTATAAGTTACGATGAAGACCTATCCTCTCAATATAAACTTTAATTTTTTTTACAGAAACTTCCTAGTCTTAGCGACAACCCTCAATCTAAGTTACAGGGTATATAGAAATAAAACTAAGGAGATGGATGAAGCACCTTGGGAGGTGACGATGCCATTTCGGCAAAGGAATTGGTCGAAATCAGGTGATAAAACAGGTGGCAAATCAGGAACTCCCTTGGCGGGAAAGTTCACACCGTTTTCCTTTTCTTCAGGTAGATGGTCTCCCTGTACAAATGTGGACCGCTGATGTTCCAAACTGGATGCGTTCCAAGACTTGGATGCCAACTTCACTAGGGTTATATCCTGGTTCTTCGGGATCACAAACTGGGAGCTAAATAGAAACAAGAATTAACATCTGTTTCCAATGCATTATCTTACACAATTAATAAAGCTTCAAAACTCAATAAAACTAAATAAAGATTTACTAAATTTCTCTATTCCCTTTCTATTACTTCACTATAAGCAAAACACATAAATATGAACATAATAATCTTTAATCTTTAATATTTACCCTTTTAATAAGGCCAGGAATTATTGTCCTATCGTCTGTTTTTTCTGTTATTTTAATGATTTTCTTCACTTTTCGTTTGTTTTCTTCTTAATTTTTTTGTTCTTTGGTATGGATTTCCGTTTTTTTTTTTCTTTCTCTTTTAGATTTTATTTCCAAAACGTTCAAAATTCACAAATATCTGTAGGGAGAAAAACAAGACATAGATGAAATCCGTCTCAATATATATATATATATATATATATATATATATATAATATATATATATATATATTATATTTTATATATATATATATATATATATATATATATATATATATATATATATATATATATATATATATATT
>JABUQX010014153.1:5000-16512 GCA_015478945.1 Trachelipus rathkii
AAGTAACTATTTATTATATTTAAATTATTATGACAAAAATGTGTACTCCGTAAATGTACGGAAAAAAAAAGGTGGTCGAGTCACCTCATCAATTTTACTAGTAGGTGAATCGGGATAAGTTAGGCTTTATAGTTTTTACACTAATACTGTTTGGTCTCAAAGTTTACTTTGCCAGTTTAAAGCTAACATGCTCAACTGTATACACTGAAAAATAATTAAAAATCGATCCACAATTTTCATTTTATAACGAAGTTAAAAAAACTCACATTTTTCAAAAGTGAAATTCTATTGAAGGGCATTTTTTAAAAATATAAAAACTTTCTAGAATTAAAGATGATCTAAATAAAAACACTTGTAGTACTACCGCGTGGCTATTAAATGAGAAATAACATGTTTTTTGTGTATTTTATTTTATTTAGAGTGGACCGGAATCACCCCTCCTAAAAGTGCGGGCCCGATCACCCCGCCCGACGCTATACAGTATATATATTTCTCATCCGGGGTAGGGACATCATCCCATCTCGAGTGGTTGGGGTTGGATTTTTAAAAAAAAAATACTGTTCCCAAAAATTATAATAATTGAGATAAACAAAGAATAAAAATAATAAAACTTGGGAAAAAAATAAAATTTTAATAATAATAATAATAATAATAATAATAATAATAATAATAATAATAATAATAATAATAATAATAATAATAATAATAATAATAAATAAAAGCTTATAAAAAATTTCAATAAAAAAAATAAAATATTTAAACTACTCAACTACAAAGAACACGTTATACCGTAACTATTTTCAAAGCTTTGTCCAATTTACATTTATTTCTAAGTCAAATAATTCGTCTGAAAGTATTGATTTAATAGAAAAAATAAAATGCCTATATACAGTACTGTATATATATATATATATATATATATATATATATATATATATATATATATATATATATATATATATATATATATATATTATATATATATATATATATATATATATACTACTATATATATATATATATATATATATATATACTATATATACTCTGCTCTTCTGTCTATATATATATATATATATATATATATATATTATTTAACGGCCACTTAGAATAAGGTCAGATAAAATAAATTTTTGCAGGTAGCCTCTATGATACATAAATAGATATTCTAGGGGTGAAATAAGGTGAGGTTAGGTTAGGTTACGGGTACATTACTTTATATTAAGGTAGGTTATATTATGTTAGGTTACGTTACGTTAGGCATTACCTCTATATTCCTTGTTGATTAACTTTTACTTTTATTAATTTTAATTAAAAATTATAATTAATAACTTTAATAATTAATTTTTTCATATTTTACATTAGTAACTCTCAATCACTTTCACACATTAAAAATATCCCTTCAACAAGCATGACCATACTCTATCTCTTCAAAAACTACGCTGAACGCTTAGCACACCTTCCTCCCATACTTTTTATTGAATTTTCATAAATGCGTAAAAAACTAGTTCGCAATAAGATCAGCAAAAAAAAGTTAATTACTTTGAAAACTTCTTTTTTCACCCCTAAAAAGGTTTATTTTTATTTAAACTTTTGTTTGATATATACCAGGGATGGGGAGTCGGAGTCGGGAGTCGGGAGTCGAGCGTTTTCAGGGGTGAAAATTCGGAGTGGGTCGATTTCCCAAAAGTTGGGGTCGGTCGATAAAAAAACTCCTTTCGACTCAAAACAATTTTGTATAAACTTTTCACACAAAAATTTTGATAAACTTAATTGAAGTTTTATTATAAAAGACGTACATTTTTTTTTATTTTGACATTTGTTTGTAGCCAATTTAAGTTGTTTTTTTTTAACTGGTTATAAAATAAAGGTTATAAAACTGGTTATAAAATAAAATGTACTTTACTACTTGTGTATTGTGCATTAACGAATTATCAACAGCGAGCGATGCTATTAATAATCGTACAAAATTTAAAGTCAAGTAGAGTACATAACTGATTTTAAAATATAGAGTCACACCAATTATAAGATAGTTGCAATAAGCTAAAAGAATCGGATAGATATACTATACATTTATGTACAACAACTGTGCTGGTGCTCACGTTGTGGTTGTGTCAGCATTTCAAATATTTCCGTACCTAATGCCGTGAATTTCTAATATATATTTAATTTTTTGGTGTGTAGACACGCGAAAATATATCTATCTACCCACAACCAGTAAGTGGTGGTAAGATAATTTAATAAATAATTAATCAGTTTGATAAACAAATAATTATTTTTTCGTTGGCAGGGTTTGTAGTTTGTGGGCAAATGTTCTTATTATTTTACCTACCATTATATATATATATATATATATATATAAATATACAGTATATATATATATATATATATATATATATATATATATATATATATATATATATATATATATATATATATATATATATATATATATATATATATATATATATAGCACGTTTGCTACTCGTGTTTCTCTCTCTCTCTCTCTCTCTCTCTCTCTCTCTCTCTCTCTCTCTCTCTCTCTATATATATATATATATATATATATATATATATATATATATATATATATATATATATATATATATATATATATATATATATATATATATATATATATATAAGTAGCTGCTACATATATTTGAAGAAACATACGTTTCTTCTTTTATATGTCATGGACTTGTCATAAAACAATAAAATCATATCTCAAATCACAATACAGCGAAATGAAATACATTTTTGGGATCCTTGTAAATTTTGGTTAGGAAAATATAAAAAAAAAAAAAAAAAAAAAAAAACAAAAAAAAAAAAAAAAAAAAAAGAGCTATCGTAGATAATGGAATGTATTATAAAAAAATATTATTTGTTTAAAATTGCAATAATTTAGGGGCTCGACAGGCGCAGAGAATAGGGGGCGTTTTCCACTTACCCCCGTAGGGAGAATGGGGGAAATCCCAGACACCCAAATAAGGCGGGGTTCTCCGGGAATTAGTCTACCAATGTGGTTCCCAGACCAGAAATTGACTCTACCATAGGTTGCAGTATACCTATGGTATTACTTTAAAGTTAAAAAGGAAACCAAAATTTAATAGAAGTCTATTTATATTTAAACGAGTAACCAATAAAAGATCTCTAAATAGGCTCTCTAATCATGTATATAATTATTAACAATAATGTTTTATTTTTATTTGTGCATTTCCTTAAGAAAATTGTACGAGAGGGCTTAAAATGTACCTATATATGTTGGTTCCAAAGATATCTTACTTTATTTTATTATTTTATTACATTCGTACTAAAATTGGACCAGCATTCATGTGTGTTACTTTCGGTAGCTGTGTAGTTTTGAGATGATTTGTGCTCTTCTAGAGGCTAGTATATATATATATCATATATGTTATATATATATATATAAATATATATATATATATATATATATATACTATATATATATATATATATATATATATATATATATATGGTAGAGATTGCCATAGCCCACAGAACGGGAGCTCGGATCAAAAAAAAAAAAATTTTCACAGGTAGCCTCTATGATACACAAATAGATGTTCTAGGGGTTAAATTTTTTTTGGTGACCTGACCTGACCTAACCTAACCCTAACACCTCTAACTAACCTACAAAATTTCCCCACCCAAATGGGACAGGTAAAAAAAAAAATTCATTTCGTGCTATCACTTTTGTTCTATCATAGATATTACCTGTAAATTTTTTTTTTGATCCGAGCTCCCATTCCGTGTGTGTGGCGTTAGAAAGTAGCTAATCATATATATATATATATAAATATATATATATATATATACTATATATATATATATATATATATATATATACTATATATATATATATATATACTACTAACATATATATATATATAAAATTCCTTAACTTTATTTACACATATATATATATGTATATATATATATATATATATATATATATATATATATATATATATATATATATATATATATATATATATATATATAGAGACAGTTTATATATGTTTTTTTTTCTTTACACGTAGTTGTACAATTGGAATGAAAATATAAAAAGAAACAAAAGAGAGAACTTTACAACAAAGAACGAAAATAACTAGAAGAAATAAATTTTGAAATTAAAGAAGATTATTAAAATAAAAGAAAAAAACAGAAAATAGGATACCAAACTCCTGGCCTTATTAAAAGGGTAAATATTAAATATCATTATGTTCCTAATTATGTGTTTTGCTATAGTGAAGTAATAGTAATAGTAAATGAATAAAGTAAATTTAGAATTGAGTAAATTTTGTTGACTTTTGAAGAATTTATAATCAGGAATTTATCAGGAATTTATTGTGTAGATGATGTCTTAGAAATGATTATTAATTCTTGTTTCTGTTTAGCTCCCAGTTCCTGATCCCGAAGTTCGCAAAGTAAAGTCAATATCCAGGATTTGAAATATATCACACCCCAGCATTGAAGTGCCTAGTCCACCGCGTCTGAGGCTGAATACATCATTGAAGATCTGCCAACATCGCACAGAGATTGAAAAACAAAGTCTGCTATTTGCAACTTTCTCTTCTATCAGTTGAAGGAAGGGAATCCTCAGCGGAAAAGCCATTACCCTCAAGGTTTTAGCAATCTTTTCAGAGATGTCTTCATCTCCCCGGGGTACTTGACTGCAAACATCAGTATCCTTTTATTAAACGGGAAATTGAAATGAATACACAGAAATCCAAGTGTGTTGTCTCATAGACTGGAAAATTCTTATCAACTGAATTGTAAACTGAAGATAATTAAACATTAATATAGGATTGTCTTGGGAAGAACCTAAAGATTGCGAAGAGTTAAAAATAAGTATAAACAGTGTTCGTGTTGAAAAGAAAGTGTGTGAAAAATATAAAAATAAATATAATTCTTGTTACCAACAACGACTGCGAAGATAAAGACTTCGAATAATTACAAATAAATAAAAATTGTGTTCTCAAAGAAAGAAGAAACATTATCATTATCTATCAATACGTAGAAAAATACTTTGGTTGACATTATCTAAAGAATAAAAACATATTTAAAATTAAATATAAACCCTCTTGGTTTTAACAAGAAAGACTAAATATTATTTAAAAAGAAATATAATCAGTTGGTTTAACTAAAAAGAATAGTTTGTAACCCTAAAACTATTCAATTTATTACTTGTTGTTATTGTAATTCTATTTTTTTTGAAAGAATAGTTTGTAACCTAAAACTATTCAATTTATTACTTGTTGTTATTGTAATTCTATTTTTTTGAAAGAATAGTTTGTAACCCGAAACTATTCAATTTATTATTTGTTGTTATTGTAATTATATTTTTTTCTATTTTTATTTATATTGGTTATTTATTTAGTATCCTTATCGTATTTTTTATCTTTATTCTTCATACATTTTTTTTTCTTATGGATATAAATATGCGTATGTATACATACACATATCTATATAACTAATTTTACATGTATTTATTATAATACTCTTATTTACTTGTGTTTGTAAAGTTATATTTTATATTTTTTTAAACAATTTATTAAAAGCCATTTACCTGTGTCTGTCTTTTTGTATCTATGCAGCAGAGGGTAAAATTTGTAAGTCCGTATTGAGTGGTAATCTTTGTAACACGGAGGAAGAGAGTGAGTAGTCCGAGGAAATTGCTGTTGCTGCTGAAATATTAACAAAACACGTGGTGCATACTTTACTTGTGATTTTTAGAGCAAATTAATTCAATCTAATATTTTTAATAGGTAACTCATAACATTTAGAAGTAGCTGGATTTAAAAATAGATGGGTTAAAGAGCCAGAAGTTAGAAAAAGAAACAACTGTAATTAGATCGATCAAGAGCCTTCCACTGCCAAGATAAATATCTTATATACTCCACCAACAGAAGAAGTCCGCCCAGAGTCGTTAAACACCTCAACGTAGTGGCAGACCCTTCTGAGAAAGGAATCTACCTCATCAAAACTTACAGGTGAGGTGCCCTTCTATTGTGGTGGGGATCAAAAACCTACCACATAAAGTGGTAGCAGAGCGTAGTTGTTTCTTGTAGGAATACTACCGGCTCTGCTGCTGAGTGTTGTCAAAGTGTCACTCAGCCGCCACTATCGTCTGAACAATCATGACCGACGGAATGAATGAATTAATAGGTGACGGGAAAACCGAAGATGGGAAAACACCACCGACTGATTCTGTCCCACTTCCACCGAATCCTACTAATATGCAGCCCAGTGTTGTCACTGCAATCACAGAAGATCATTCGATTGAGAGCGACGCAGAATCCCAGCGGGTAGTTACTGTGGAGTGCCAGTTCTTCCAATCAGTGTTGCAACAGAACACCAAGATGATGGAAAAGATGACTGCCTTAATATCCGCTATGGAGGTTGATAGGAAACCCAAGAAGATGATTCCTTTGGGCAAATTTAAGATCGAGACTGGGGAAACAATGGTCCAGTTTTTCGACAGATTCGAGCAGTTTTGCGCTGTGCAATACCCCGGATCAACAGAGGGAATGGTGGCCTTATTGGGAAGCCATCTCCTGGGGTCTGCTTTGGAGGCTTACAATATAGTCGCCGCGACATCGGCCGAATATCCCTTCGTGAAGTCCCAACTTTTGCAGTGGTTCAGAGAACACTTGAAGAAGAAAGTAAATACAGAAACAGCTGAATTTACAAAAGCCGTAATGAAAGAAGAGGAAGATGTGCCCCTGTTTGCTTTAAGATTGTTGGGACTGGCGCAAAGAGCATTTCCAGGAAATGATGTAAAAAGAATGCCTATGGTGCGAGAAAAGTTCTTGGATAGTGTGCCGGAAGAGGTCAAGATTCGAGTGGAAACTGCATTAATGGGAGTAGAGGTAACCCAGGGTTCAGTAACCCCTTGGGAGCAGTTGGTAATAATGGTGGACAAGGTATACCGTGGAAATAAGAAGAAAGAAAATCCGGCCGTAGAAATAGTTGATTTGACTCAGTCATTACAAATGTCCACCATTCCCATGCAACATCAAATGGCATTACCCAGATATGATACTCAGGAGGGATTGTGTTGTTGCCGACAAATGCAAACACAACCCCAGCTTCGAGCTGTAACATCTCAAAGAAACGATAATAATGCTGCTAATAATGCAACACCAATATCATCAAGTAATTATAGACCACCGAGATATGAATCATCAAATCAGATCCCAACACAAGAATTCCGAAACGGGCAACGAAATTACCAACAAAGAAATCAAAATGGCTCATCAATTCCGGTTTGTAACCATTGCAAGAAGAAAGGGCATAACATGAGTGCTTGTTGGAATAGGCCACAATGTATGTATTGTGGTAAACGAGGGCATGTCATAGATGATTGCTACCTTGAACAAAATCGATGTCTAAAGTGTAAAGAAGTAGGTCATTTAGTAGGGGAGTGTCCCAATGGTCGAAGCCAACCTACGGCACAACCAAGAATAACGTGTCCCTTTTGTCAAAATGAACATTTAGGAAAGGATTGTCCACAAAGATCGGGAAACGGGGGAGCTCTGGCATGGAAGACCTCATGCCAGAAGCCGCAGCAACAGCAGAAGTAATAGACGAATATGACGGGGGAGCTTGGGGAATTGAGGTCGAGGAGGATGATCCAGGAGGGTCGCAGGAGATTCCTCGCGAAATTTTTCACCAAACGACATCGGTCCAGGTGCCCCCAATAACAATCTTTGAGAGCCCTCACGGGCAGGACCAGTTGACACAGGTGTCGGTATTAGTTACAGTAAGTGATAAAGACATCCCACCTGATGATAATTATGACCAAGTTGGGGAAAACTCACCCGCCGTAACTCCGATCAATCTTGAGAACGAACCAGAACCAGCAGTAGTAGTAAAAGAAAACAGGAAGGAAACCAAAGAGGAAGATGAGAGCTCAGAGAACATCATTCATTATCATATTATAAGGGCTCCCCAAAAGACCTTAAAATCTTGCAAGTTACCATAGTGGATCAACCACCTATGGAGCCTCTTACAGCGTTTGTAGATACGGGTGCAGAGGTGAGCCTTATATCGGCCAGCTGTTTCCATCTGTTAGACAAAAAGAAAAGTTCCCACCTCTGCCCCAACGCGCTTCGAGGTGTCACTTGGAACGAAGGTCCGATTTCCCGTTTAGGCGAATAATGATCGCATTACGTTTACCCACCAATTATGTTCTCAAATCGGTCGCTTTTGTCGTCGCCAGATCACTCCGAATACGTAACTTGGTGGGAATGACTCCTCAATCAGGAAATCCTTCTTGCCCCTCGCCCCACTGCCATAAAGGATATTGGTAAATTTCCGACGTGGTGAATATGCTTCATGAAGTAAGCGGTGATATGAGACAAGGCTTTACCTAAAAAGAAACATGTGCTTGGTAGAACTGTGAGTATTGCACCGCTGCGGTGTATGGTGGTAGAAATTGAAAGAAAGGAATGGACAAATTCCTATAAAACAACCCGTTCTGGTGGAGGCCCTGGCGGGATTTTGCAAAAGATATCAGATTGAACATTCCTTAGTAAAATTTCGGACGTAAAAGGCTTAGTAATATTGCAAACAGGGTGAACAACAAGGAATTGTAAAGAAGGAACAATGTAGTGAAAATGGAAGAAATACTACAGTGGAGGATCCCGATGTGAATGTGGTCGAATAAATAGCACAGTCCCTAATGAAACTCCGATGGAATCGCTGAGACAATTTAGTTAGCGCTTTAGATGATGAGGCGAAATTAACGACAGACAAAGGATCAGGTCCATTGAAAATATTGATGGGCGTATCCTTCGTTCTCGAGTGGGGATCTGACGTGGGCTGCACAAACCGTCAGTAAAAACATAAATCGAAACTATGAACCTGAAGATCCGGTGCAAGTGCCAGTCAGAAGGTTACAGGGCCCCATGCTCAGAGAAATCGAGGCAGATTGCAAGAAATTGGAAGATGAAGGAATCATCCGGAGGAGCAAGTCCCCATACTCAGCCCCAGTGGTACCCATTAGAAAGAAAGATGGTTCAATCAGATTGTGTATTGACTACCGGGAATTGAATAAAATCACAAAGGGAGATAGTTTTCCTATCCCAAATCTGATTGATATGTTGTTTAGTCTCCAAGGCATGAAATATTTTACAACATTAGATTTAATAAAAGGTTATTATCAGGTGGAAATGGAGGAGACCAGCATTGAGAAAACTGCTTTCACCACTCCGTTGTCTCATTGGGAATTTTTACGTATGCCGTTTGGAGTGAAGAACGGCCCAGCCACTTTCCAACGAGGGATGAGAATTGCTCTGTCGCATATACCCTGGAACGAGTGTATGGTGTATCTGGATGATGTCCTCATTATCAGTGAAACGTTTGAAGAACATCTGGAAATTTTAGAAAAGGTATTGTCAGCATTTGAAGAAACTGGGTTCAAAATAAAACCTGCCAAAACCTTCCTCCTACGAAAGGAGGTTCAATATTTAGGTCATAGAGTGTCTGAACACGGCATGATCCCTTTAGAAAACAATTTACAGGGCATAATGCAGTTCCCGGTACCAACCACCGTTAGAAAATTACGGCAATTTCTGGGCATGGTGCTTCTATAGGCGTCACATCGCCCATTGCTCGGAAATAGCCAAACCACTTTTCGAATTATTGAGTAGCAAGGCTCTAAAGTGGACCGAACCATGTCAGAGCGCCTTTGTGGCATTGAAGGAAGCTTTAACATCACCACAGATCCTGTCGTACCCAGATAGATCAGAAAAAGCAAACCCATTATTGTTGTACGTGGACGCCTCAGATATCGGGGCAGGAGCGTGTCTTTCCCAGATCCAAACCGGGGAAGAACGTCCTATAGCTTTCATCTCCACAACATTTAACAAAGCTGAACAACGATATAGTACACACCGAAAAGGCAGTTGCTGCAAACGATGGGCTGTGAAGGGCATTAAAAGACCTTTCCTATGAAAAAGAGTAATTATTTACTCAGATCACACAAGCCCGCTTTAGATTGGCATATATGCCGTTATAAACGCACGAAAGTAAGCTCGCACCTTGAAGAAATCAATGAAATATGACTACGAGCTACGGTAATATTCGGGAAAAGAAAACATAGTGGCTGATGCGTATCTCGATCCCCGATCGGTGAAACCTTTGACGAACAAGAGATTTTCCCGGTTAACGCCCTTCCTGGAGGATTTTCTGAGGTTAAAATTCCTGGAGGGGGTGATTCGCTCTTTCAAGCTTGCTCTGTTGCTTTATATGGTTCGATTGAAAATCATCTGAAGATACGACAAGAAGTGGTTAAAGAATTGTTGGAAAATAGGGGAGAGTATGGATTGCCATCTGGGAAAGATGCTAGGCAAGTGACCAAACAATTACATCTCCAGAGACAACCAGGTCAGTTCCCTATAACGCAGGCAGTTATGGCATTTGCAAAGTTACATCGTTTGCAGGTTTGGATGTATTATGGGGACTCGAAACCGTTGAAGTTCGGGAAGGATACCGAGAAGAATATTTGCCATCTTTTATGTTGTGGGGGAGTCCACTATAATCTTTTGTTGCCCCTACCCATGCAGATGAATAAAGAAACTGATATAACCAACACTAAGATAGTGACCCCAGTGGAGGAATTCCCGGAGTGGACATTATTGGACGAATCAATGGAAGAAAAGAGCGCTACTGAAGCGGTACCACCTACTAAAGCTCCCCAAAACACCGGTGGGGAGGTGGAAAGAGATTCGGGATATCCTCGGATACATCAGATAGTGATAGATCAAGATAATATAATAGATCCCTTGGAAATTGACCATGATGACATTGATAGGTTGCAAAAATCAGACTACCTATTGAGACGCTTAAAAAGAGCCATAGTACAAAACTTGCCATTTAATGGGCCATTAAGCCTTTTGCGCGTGTCAGTAAGTACATATATCTGAGGAATGATCGGTTATACAGGGAGTTTCCTACGGGAGAGTTTGCATTGATTGTCCCACATTATTATTTGACTGAGGTAGCCATAAAAACACATTGGATGTTCGCCCATATAGGAAAACACAAATTACATTCTCTGCTTATTAATTGGATATGGCACCCAAAAATAACAGCCATTTGTAATGATATCGCCACCACCTGTTATAAGTGCCAAGCATGTAAGATCTCTAATATCCTATACGTTCCGCCAACATTAAAAATAATCACTACAAGACCCTTTGAATTGGTGGCGATGGATCTGATACAATTCCCTTGCTCAGCGCAAGGGAATAATTATGCTTTGGTGATGGTAGACCATTACACAAAATGGGTGGCTGCGGTTCCGCTGCGGAATAAACAAAGTATAAATGTAGCCAACGCATTTCAACATCGAATATTGCCATTTTTACAAAAGTTACCAGAACGACTGCTTACAGACAACGGCAGAGAATTTATAGGGCCTGAATTTGAAGATCTTTTAAAACGACAACAGATTAAACATGTACTGACTACCCCTTATACA
>JABUQX010014154.1:5000-10000 GCA_015478945.1 Trachelipus rathkii
AGAAAATTAATGTATCGAGGAAAGTCCCGCAAGTGAAATTCTCCTAAGTTAACCGCAATGGAAAAAGAAAAACGTAAAGTGCTTGTCAGGCTATGTCATACAGAATGGATAGATGAGCAGCAGAGAATTATACCCTGGTAAAATTAGATGGTAGTAGGTACTAGGCATAGAAAGACCATCAGGGCCAATGGAGTGGATAAAGGTTTTCATTGACGAAAGAAGTGAGAAATCAAAAAGCAGTATTAGAGCAAATTAAAAACAGGGAAAGATGAGGAAGATGGGTGAGAGTAATGAAAAGCAACGCGGCAGCAAAGGGAGGATTCAAATGTACAGAGCACGAAAAGAATGAGGTAGAGAGATTATATTATAAGAGGAGAGCAATAAAGATGCAAGTACAAGAATGATTGAGGAGATTTGCAGGAAAAGAATCTAGTAATACGAGGAGAGATGTGGGCAAGCTAAGAGGAAAAAAAGGGCTAAATTTAAGATATGGCGGAACCGAGTTGGTACCCGAAACACCATAAAAAGCGTAACTAGAAATATAAAATTTATTATATTAAATACGATGAAAGAGAAGAGAATCTTCGCTCGAGACCGTCAAGAAAGAAATGATTGATTAAGGACCATTTAGAAATTGAAACTATAAAGATAATCGCTAAATGTAAGGAAATGACACAGAGCTAACATATGAGGAAGAAGGCTAGACAGAGCAGACGAAAGAGGAGGACCGGAAGAGGATGAGATGAAGGCGGGAGGAAGAGATAAAAGGATGGTATTTGGAATATGAAAGAGAACTGATAAAAAAAGAGAGGATGAAGTAAGGATGAATTAATTTAAAGTAAATTCGAGCAAATTTATCCCGATACTTTAATCCATGTGATGCACGGATGTAAGAAGTGGAACTTGTGGAGTTGTGTGGGTTAGGAATTGAGGAGGAGAGGATGCTGGTAAATAGGAATCAATCAGTTTGATTGAACAAAGTGTTCTGTGGGAATTCTGAGAGAGAGGATAAAGGAGTGACCCAGGATAAATGAGGATGGTTTTTGATTAATGCAAGCAAAGAATAAAGAGTAGTGTTTACCACATTTGTCAGATTAATGAGGAGAATATAAATTGTAAGAAATGGTAAAGGAGAGATGACATGGAGAGCTGTAATGGAAATAGGTATAAAAAATGAGGTATGAATCACTAGATAATAAATGAAAAATGGACCATGCACGAAAAAATAATTAAAGAAAAAAAAATTAAAGAAATAAAATTAATAATAAACGAAACCAGAAATTGGAGAGAGAATAGATAAGGAAGGTGAGAAGAGAATAGTAGAGGGCCAGAGAAGCTATCGAGGAGAAGAAGCAGTACGAAGAGGATAGAAGGGGAGAAGGTAAACGTAGAGAAGAATGGGAGAGAGTCTGCGGGAAAATGGAGAGATTGGAAGAATTGCTAAAATGAGTAGTCAAAGAGATGATTACTTATGATGATAACCTGTTACATCGAGATCTGCAAAAGGCAATTAGATAATTCACGGATGTCCCAAAGATAGATAATGAAAAAAAATGCTCTGAGAAGAATGCTATATGAGAAAGGAATATTGAATGGAGTGAGAAGGCGAATATAGAAGTATATTCAATGAGAAATGATGAAGACTAGTAATGTTAAGAATTAACACGAGATTAGTAGGAGGAATAAACAGATTAGATTGGTTTGGATTATTTGAAAACAAATGGTAAGTTATAAAGTCAGAGATGAAATGATGTTTTTTAAATCAGCATCCTCTTATAATATAATGCTAATGTTTAAATATTATATATAATTATATGATCGTGAGTGATATAAAGAATAGATAAGTAGAAAGAGAGACAATATGGGAGAATTTTGAATAGGACAATATGGAGCATAATGTTTATGCAGAAGGTCAGACTTATCCTTGGCATGTTTGAGCTTTGTTGAAGATTATGAAGAACCCGCATGCGATTCGAAAAAGTGGTTGGAGTTGTTATCGTCGTGAAGTTAGGATTTTCGGTGGATGGAAGCATGAGATGAAAGATGAGCATAAGAACAGAAGATCAGGAGCCATAAATTAATCATTAAGTAAAACCCCGGAGGAATAAATGATCGTATTTTGTAGAGGCCATGAGAATGATAGAAGTCGAGAGGGAGGAGGTGAAGGCGGTATACCCTCAAATTAAGCTCGAAAGAGTTGAGTAGGGCTTAATTATACTTAGAAGGAATGGAAGGACTGTGAGAGGGAGATTAGCAGCGAAGATGATATATAAATTGATCATGATGAGATGAGTACAATATTATAAAGCGGTATAAACACTATAAAATGATGAAAGATTGAAACATAAATAAAATAGGATTAAGATAATAAAAAAGGTGATTTTACAGGCTTAAATACTTAGACTCCGGAGACATCTATATTTATTAGGCTTAGTATATAACGGAGAGACGAAGATATGGACAACAACAGAGAAGAGAGAGAGTAGAATACAAGCGGTACGGAGATGATGAGAATATTAAGAACTATGATTGGAAAGAGTAAGGTAGAGTAACCCAAAAATATAGGAAGTGTTAGTTAATTAGAAGTAAGATATAAGGATGTTATAGAAGAAGAATGAACAACTGGTAGAGAAGAATTGGATGATGGGGAGAATAATATGAGAAAATGGGTGGAGTATAACATCTGGAGAGGAGATGTGAAGCACGTAGTAGAAAGAATGGAGCCGGAAAAGAAATGGGAAATGATAGAACACAAGGGAGAAGATCCAAGGGGAAAGACCTAAGTAAAGAATGAGAGATGGGCGAATCGGTGGAGGACTCTATCTGGATAAGATGTTCAGCCTACCAAATATGAAGAGCGAAGCTGAAAAATAAGAGGAAATAGAGAAGCAACAGAGAAGGTGAGACATCTGGAGAAAAAAGAATGCTTCGACTGCTGACAGAATACTAGATTGATATTCTTCTAGGAGATGGAAGAAATCGTCCAGTTACTGAATGAATTCTTGGAGCTGATATGTCATCATAATATGTAGCATTTAATATATATAAATAATACTACGGTATAATATATATATAATATATATATAATATATATTAATATATATAGTTTTATAATAATATAATATAATATATATATCTACTCTGGAAGATTATATTATATATTATATCTAATTATATATAATATATATATATATTATATATATATCTATAATACAATATAATATATATATATATATATATTATAATATATTATATATATATATATATTAATATTAATATATTATAATATATAATATATATTATATATAAATATATATTATTTTTATAATTATATTATATATATATATTATAAATATATAATATTAATATATAAGTATATTTAATATATATATATAATATATATTATAATATATATATATATGGAGAAGAGGAGAGATAGAGAGATAGAAAGAGAGAGAGAGAGAGAGGAGGAGAGAGAGAGAGAAATAAGAAGAGAGAGAGAAGAGAGAGAGGAGAGAGAGAGAGAGAGAGAGAGAGAGAGAGAGAGAGAGAGAGAGAGAGAGAGAGAGAGAGAGAGAGAGAGAGTGGAATTTTGAAGTGCATTTAAAAAGCAAATAGAATATTTAAGCGTCATGATACGTTTTCTGCGAATGATTGATTGTCTAATACAAAAATAGATATCCATTTTCGAGCTCTTTTTCACACGTCTAAACGAAGTAAATTGAGAAATCCTGACGTTATTTTTTCATTTTAACATTTTTTTTCTTGGGAATTAAAAAATGAAAAATAAAAAAAAAATAGAAAAATGAAATCAATCTGAAGGAAAAACGAAAAGGGCAAATCTGTAATTGTGTAATTTGCTAGCATATAACTATGATAAGTAGTGAGGTTATTAGCTACATTATAACAATTACCTGGGAATACGTAGATAAATGATTAATAGAGAAAATATAAATAGAAGTAAATAAAACAAAAAAAGAATAATAGTGTAGTGTTTATATTTCTTATTATATATATATATATATATATATATATATATATATATATATATATATATATATATATATATATATAATATTATATATTATGTGATGGATCGAATAACCACAACCGGCAACCGCGCAAACCGCAACCGAAACGGCAAACCGCAAATGCTGAGACCCCCACCGCACAATTTGATGAAAATGCACGCCACTGCAACCATCGCGTTGTCACTGGTTTACACAACCGCAACTGTAACCGCACCGCGGTTGTTTACTGGTCTTCGAAGCGGCAAACTAGCGGTTGTCAGAGAAGTTTTATCTTTTAGAAAAATATTTTCTTATGTTGTAAAGACTTCTATCTCCTCTCTAATTTATGAAAAAGAAAGATTAAGGTTTGTCTTTAACTCCATCAAATTACTTTATCTAATCAATATAGAATCAAAATACACTAGTTTTAGTCTATATCATATACTAATCTAAAAATGTTTACTAATAGGGATATTTTTGAGAAAGATTACTAAAAAGTTAAGCCTTTCATTCGTCTCTATATCAACAAGTAGTATTCCTTTATTGTGTTCGTTAAAAAATCTACAACTGTAAGTTGTAAAAAAGTTCAGGATCAAGCTGGATTTGTGTTTGATCACCCAACAATAAATTCGGCATTAACTCAAAGATTCATGGATAAATTTGAGAGAGTTATCTACTGTATTCCAATTTTTGACGAACGATCATTAATGATTCCGATTTATTAATGCGTTAGTATGAATTTTTTAAACGCGTTCTATGGTTTTTGAAGGAGAGTTCAGAGAATGAAAGTAGCAACATACATGTAAGCGAACTTTCTTCAGAATATTGGACAATAATATAATTATTAACAAAGACATCCTTTAAATGCGAATATTGGAAACACTGCAGTAATAAAGCCACACTTCAAACGGCATCCAAGGGCCTCATGTGGTTGTTTCGGTCAGTGGGCGCAATACACCCTGGCAAGCTCTGTTTTGAAACAATGAATGC